>JAAMXU010005514.1:0-18467 GCA_019693545.1 Chaetoceros muelleri | reverse complement strand
CATCCTTTTCCAATGATGTCCCGCATGCTGCACATGAATCATCAGTGGCGCCCAACTACTCTACTGGAAGCGGCAAACCTGTTGGTAGTAGTAGTGGGATGGGTGGTAGCAGTAATAGCAATGTGTGGCAACAGGCAGCAACCTTTGCAGGTAGAAATATGGATTATTATAAAAGGCATGCCACTACTACCATGCCATCCAGTATACCTACTATGGGACAAGGAGCTGGCTTTGTGGCTGCCCCACCTCCAACCTGGGAATCTATCCAGGAAGCATATGCTGTGCCGTCAGTACCACCTAGTAGTAATAGTTCTTCCAATCCTTATCCATCATCCTGGCAGCAACCATTATCTAGACAACATCCATGACATGAGACATGAGTGAATAACTATAGAATAAGAAGTTGAGCGTACTATTACGTTTCTCTTATTACAAACCATAATATGTCAACTTTTTGTGATGAAAGCAAATGTGGTGTACTGTACACATTTTCTTGTAGATCAAGTTCATTTTTATTATTATAAATTTTTGATTACCAATGTGACTGTTTATCTCGTTATTAGAAACCAAAAACGCTATGAAATCCTCTGTGAAACTTGAGATTTATTACGGAATCACAGTTTCAAATTATATATTGATGATTCGTGCACTGTACACTCCCAAGTACCGGTACACACCACCACCATCCATGCTCAATGGTGCGTACGTTCTGCCCATTCATTTTTCAGTGTTTTCAATGAATGATAGTTTCACGGGTGAACCCGCCCAACGCAACAGCCAAGACCCCCAAAAGGAAAAAGAAATACTGTACAAAATATAGAAATAGAACAAAGCCATCTTCACTTCTTTCTTTGTGGATAGCTGGAGCTGTCTTTCTTGATTGCTTTACAAAAGACATAACGACTTTTTATCATTTTCATTTTTAATAATATGACTCCTTCCATACGATGTCATTACGAAGGTAAGTAACTCCTCGCAGGCTTCCAAACACAACAAAATGATAGTAACTGGCAACAATTCCTCACCCTTGATGAGACATTGATCGATTCTTTGCTTCTACTCCCCGTCCGTGCAATATACAGTATTATCCGTACCGCGAGACGCTGACGAAAAAACCATCAAGAAAGCTCATCGAAAATTAGCACTGAAATATCACCCTGATAAAAACTATGGCGATGAAGAAGCCGCCAAAGAATTCCGATTGGTCCAGCAGGCCTATGAGTGCCTATCCGATCCTGGAGAGAGAAAGTATTACGATGAACATCGAGAGTCTATTTTGAGAGGGGTCAAGCCTGGAGATGAGGGACAGTACGATGTTCATTTTATATTTGATGTGACACCTTACCATTTTTCAGGATGTTACGATGGGTATGGAGACGGGGAGGGGGGTTTCTTCCATGTTTATTTGGAAGTGTTTCAGAATATTATGGAAGGGGAGCAAAAGGGGTGGATCAGTGAGGGGAATATTGACGAAACCAAGATGCCAAATGCACACTTATTCTCGCTGGATTTTGGAAATGGGTCAACGGAATGGAAGATTGTTTCAAGATTTTACAGCGCTTGGGAAAATTTCTCTTCGTGTCTTAGTTTTGCATGGGCTGATAAATACGACCCTAGAGAGGCAGAAAGTCGATGGGTAAGACGTCGTATAGAGGAGGAAAATAAAAAGGCAAGAAAGGTCGCAAAGAAGGAACGGAATGATGATATCATACAGTTTGTCTCATTTGTCAAAAAGAGAGATCCTCGAGTCAAGGCTGCGAAGGAACGTGCCGCTCAAGAAAAGGCACTCAAAGCAAAAGCTATGAAAGAGGAGGCTGCTAGGAAGAAAGAAGAGGCTGCTGCTGCAAGAGAGGCGTGGTTGGAAGAAAGAGAAATGACAATGAAGGAAACCGAATTGGAAGATCTGAATGCTGGGCGTATACGGTTGGCAGATCTGGACGATTCGGATGATGACGATTTGTATGGTGGGCGTCGAGGAAGAAAATCTAAAAAGGGTAGAAAGAAAGGACGGAAGAATAGAACACGACAATGGTCAAGTTCTAGTGATAGTGAAGATGATGCACATGGCAATGGTTCAAATGATGCGAATGTGGACGAGGATACGGATGATATGGATCAAATTGCACGAAAAACTCCCGAAAAAGAACAGGATTCTGATATACTTGATGCTTTAAATGTACTGGATACAGCTGACTTGTTGGCAGAACAAGCATTGTCCGAGTCAAGTTATGATGAAGAAGAACAAGATCAAGATTTGGATCCATTGATTTGGAAATGTGAATTTTGCAGTAAGACGTTTAAAAGTGAAGCGCAGTTTGAAAATCATCTGAATAGCAAGAAGCACAAGGAGACTTTTAAAAAATGGCAAAAAAAGAATAAAAAATAAAACTATTATTGTTTAGACACTTTGTATTTTGACACTTTGACGCACTCGGAACAGTATTTCTAAATAATGACTGTACAATGAAACAAGGCCATTTTCATTGTGATCCAAATATCTTTCGTTGTTTTTGGATGGTGGAGGAAATGAATTGTTTTCTCCTTTTCGAACCATCAAGAGCCCAGCTGACAGTTGCTGACGCCGATGTTGCATGCCACAGAGAATGGATGACAGGGTACGAATCTCCAGGGAATAATAACAAAGCCATGGATGGTATACCAATGGCTAAAGTCCTGATACTTGGGAGTCCACACGCCTTCACAAAGTAGCAAAAGGAAGAAAATGCTACTCCATGATCTACAAAGCAAAGTGTCTCGGCTATACCCAAATGTCCAAGAGATTGGAATGCATGGTAAATGAGACTAATGAAACCACTTGCAATCACCATGATGCCAAGCATGGGATGAAACCTTGCAATTTCACGAGCTGGTTTATGGACATGTGTTGAAGATTTAGTGAGATTGCAAACGAGGTCAAATGGCATTGTTTTACCCAAAAGATAACTGCCTGATAAAAAATATGACAGATTCGATCCAAGGAAGCCGCTGCAGATGATAGGCATTTGTTGAAGATGTGTCACATCCTTGATTGCCCACCAACTCGGCATCTTTGGGAATTGTGAGACCACCAAAAGTGAGTAAACAGGATATGCTATGAGTAATATCATTGGTATGCACCACCAACTTTTTTGCAAAGTACACATCAATATTTTGAAATTTCTCTTGAGCGAGTCGTCCAATGCCGCCATGAGTGCAGATTTTTTCATCCTTTGAATCAATGATACATAATTGTCGAATGGTCGACGAGTTGTTGGCAATTCATCCAAATATGAAAGTGTAGACGTCTCAAGAATAAGATTCGATCTTTTCTCCCTGCTACGAGTCTTTTCGAGATAAGTGGCAGAACTAAAAGTAGTGCGACTACTTTTTCTGTAGTAATAAGAATCTTCTAGTAGTGTCGCTCCTCCTTCTGCTGGTAGTTTTCTTCTTGTTCTTTTTAGAACATGTTCAAAACAAGAAGGAGTAAAAGAAGGTGAAAGATTCTCCAAGTTGTGTCTTGGTGTTTGTTGCTTATTTTGAAAACGGATTCCTTGGAAATGGCGAAATTGGTGGAAAGAAGGCATGGATAATAATGTCATTGGTAAGCAGCTACTACTACTACTAGCACTAAAGAAGCTAGTAGATTCTTTTACTTCCATGAGGAATCTGGTGGCAACGAATGCTAGAGTGAACATCCAACCCATCGACACGCCCACTACACTAGAAGATATTGAACATGCTAACCATTTCTTATTCATTTTGTATGTGATAATCTTAAGTAGCAGATGTAACGACTTTGATGAAGCAGAAGATGGCTCTTGTCAATAACAATAAACGATAATTTTTACGCCCCCAACAAAGAGATTCTTCGAATGAAAAAGAACATATTTTTTGTGAGAAGGGTTTTACTGGTTTTTATCCGTTTTGTTGAAGTACAGTAGGTACTGTATATTGTATGTGTGTATGTATGGTAGGGTGGGGCGTATGTGAGAGATGAGACATGAAAAGGAACGTGCGACGGGACTGTCCTACTTGTGAGCTCTACGTACAGTAGAGATCGATGATGGTTGGCTTGCCATCTCTTGCCATACATCAACTCACTTGCTTCCGTGTAGCATACTGCAGTACCTGTTACTGTCCATCACATTACACAGACTGCTGACTTTTGCACTTTACCCCCTTTAAAAGGGCTTTTTAGCTGAAATTCGAAATTCCCTGGATAGATACAGGTACCAGGTAAAGTGTGCCTGTAACGACTAATTCAAAAAGAGAGAGAGAGAGAGATTGAAAAACTGACAAAAAAACGAAAACATAAATGCACGCAAACACCACCGAAGTACCCGTTACTCTACTACGTACAAGAAGTATTTTTGGTGCATAAATAAGTACTGTACTGTAGTGAATCGTTTCAACCCATAATCACTCATTTCACAACAATCACAACTTTGATGTTGGCAGGTCCATGGCAGTTACGTGATTAATATACATCGAAGTTCCTCAATTTCTTTCACTCTATTTCACCATTGTCTACCTAGATATTCCATCATGAAACCCTTTTTCATGTTTAAATGTGTTCTACTTCTTGCCTCATGTGCTTGTGAGTCATTTGCCGTCACGATCGGCATGAAACCGTTGAGAGAATCGGACGCTCAAACACTGCCAGAAGTCAATGGTATGTACTTT
Organism: Chaetoceros muelleri; assembly: GCA_019693545.1. Taxonomy (NCBI): domain Eukaryota; phylum Bacillariophyta; class Thalassiosirophyceae; order Chaetocerotales; family Chaetocerotaceae; genus Chaetoceros; species Chaetoceros muelleri. Next base: position 13,805 of record JAAMXU010005514.1, on the reverse strand, counting down.
GAACCCATGGGGTCCAACGATTACGTCTGTCATAAAAATATCCCAAGAGATTGTAACGGAACGATTGCTGTTGATTTATCCAAGGATTCTTCAATCACAATCGACTGGGTAGCATCGGATTCTAATCCCGTTGACAAATACATTTCTTTACGTGGTGCAGAAACAAATACTGTCAATTTCGGTAAGTGAATGAAACATATCGGTTTGGATGGTTGTCTGTTGGACTGTGCTCTAACATTATCGAGATAAATATATGCGTTTATACAATATTCAAATCTAACATGCTTTCTCATTACTGTTAGAATTTCGTGCCATGTACGAATGCAACGGTGACGAGCCTTATCAAGCTATTGAAGGAGACAGCATATCTTATACTTTTGATTACTTTCCAAACACAGCAGTGGGTGAATTCAGTTACAACCCGACTGCCTCCTTTATTGAGATAGGAAAATTTGGAAGTATGTGTGGTATATTTGCCACAATGGAATTTGGTGCTGGTCCATCTGGAGAACTAAATCTTGACATTAAAAAAGCATCCTTCACAGCCAATTACGATACTACCAAGGTCGTCCAGGGCAGTAAGGCACATGCAGTGAGTACCTCAAAGTTTAATTGGATCAATTTTGGAAGCACTGCCTCTGCCACATCCATAAGTTTTGATGTGAGACGTATACCCATCTATCCTTCCTCATCTCCTACGGACCCACCAACTGGCTCTCCAACTGTATCTTCCCGTCCAACGTCAAGTCCAACTTATACACCTGCACCGACAAAATCATCCGCTCCTACAGCCTCCCCAACAGAAAAAGTCACTACAACTAGAGATGCAACGAGTGGATCAAAGTATTGTTCAACACACTTTATGGTGTCTACTGTAGGGGTCATGATGGCAGCATTGTTCAACATGTTTTAAAAGAGAGTTGGACAAGCAGGACACAGTGATGACACAGTTGCTCGCATTATGTTTACACCTGACGAAAAAACAACATTTTGTTATAATTGATAATTTATACATTTAACAACCAAGCATAGTATAGTTATCGAGGTTCAATACTGCATGTTATTATTAAGAACACAATATATCGTCGTGCTAATCTTTTCTACAAAGAACACATTTAACCTATCACGTAGTCATGACATAGTACATGCATATGTTGTGTTCTCCTTTGTTCCTGCTGACAGCAACATCAACGGTGAATAGCGGTGAATACGGATCTACCTTTTGTCCGCCGGTCTTCTGAAACGTCAAAACGAATGATGGTGGCTGGCTTTGTGTATAGATGTTACCCACAATGAGTCCCACAATGTACGGTCTTCCTTTCCAGTTATTTTTGACATTCAGGAAGGATGACGTAAAATGCAAATACACAATGTCAAGGTACATAAACATCACGAGAGACGTAAATGTCCAATTTGTAGATATATACGTGATACCGACGACTTGGGTCTAATAGAGCAGGAACAATCATGACATCAACATTCGGACAAATTGCATGTGCAAACCAGAATCCTAGTCAACGTCATCTCATGCTTCGGTTATCATCCAGAAGCCCAATATAAATAGAGAACTACTAGTCTAGAGTAATTAAATTATGGATTACAAATGTAGTCATAAAATATTGATTTGAAAAATCATTTACGTTTGACTCACTCAACTAGAGTAAGATTCGACCAAACACCAGACCTTCTACCTCCCACCACCAACCAACAACACTTTCCCGCCATTACCATGTCGTTTAGGACCAGCAACAGTAAAATCGCAACTTTGCTCTATTTCGCCATCCTTGCCACCTTTCTCTTGATCCAGTTATCATCCTTTCCATCACCTGCCTTGGCCCAAGAAGTAAACACACTATCTATTTCTCGACAGACTAGAGGAGCCAGGCACAACAACGACAAAAACAAGATCGCGAAAAAGAGCAACAAGAAGAAGAACGAAAAGAAGGAAAAGTCTACAAAGGTTCCAAAGGGAGAACGAAATCTCTCGGGTCGTGCTACAAAGAAATCAAAAAAAGATTCTTCTTGGTCATATGATGACTCATCCTCTTCTAGCAGCGACAGTAAGAAAAGGAGTCGTGATTCATCTTCCTCCTCCTCCGACTCCAATAGCAAGAAGTCATCTGACGACTCTAGAAAGAGCAGCAGTAGCAGTAGCAGTAGCAGAGACTCCTCCTCCTCCAAAAGTAAGGACAGCAAAAAGTCTTCCAAGAAATCCAGGCGTCGTACTCTTCGTGACTTGACGAAGTAAGTCTATCTAGCTCTAGATCTGGCTACAAATAATCCATCTAGCGAGCGCATGACAGTGTAAACGAGGTTCCTGCTATTTTGTTATTCCAAACGAATGCTGCATGCATACTTTAGGTTAATTACAGTAATTAGTAAAAAACTTTTATGTTTTTTATCGTTCACCGTACACCCTTCTTTTTTTCTTTTTTGGATGTTCAACGTGAAATTTGAATTTGGAATACTTTTCACCCCCCGGCGGGGGAATTTAGCACGTTTACTGAACCCGCTGAATGAGTAGCATGTACCAGTTTATCATGCCCAGACAGAAAAGGACCCAAGAAACTCCCCCCAAGCAAAAAGGAAAATGAAAGAGATCCAAAAGGATCCTTTTCTTCTCTACAGTAGACACACCCTTCGTTCTCTTCTTCATCATTGTGACTGACTGACTACGAAACCGTAGTCCCATTACATACATACAGACTACCTTATAACAAATAGTAACAATAATTTCAACCATTACATACATTCATTTCATCAATCAATCAATACCAAACTTCCTTCCTTCCTTCAATCAAGTACAGTATGTCATCATCCTCCTCTAAAAACGACCAACTCATAAATCGCTGCATGCGCCTACGCTCACATCCAGAAGGCAAAATCTCGCACCATGATCTCGAATTATGCCAAGAACCCATACCGGTCGCACAAGAAGGACAAGTCATTGTCAAAAACGTCTTTGCATCCATCGACCCCACCCACCGCATTTGGATGGCGGGCAAAAAAGCTCAATACATGGACCCCGTTGCCCTGGGGGACATTATGCGTGCGGCTACCGTAGGAATCATCGTAGAATCCAAACATGAGGAATGGCCTGTTGGTATGTGGGTCTCGGGCTTTGGCGGAATTTCGGATTATTACGTGGGCATTCCCGGGGTGACTCTCAGTGGACCGTGTGAATGCAATACCAATCCGGATGTACAGCCTACTTTTGAATTGACCTATGGAGGTGTGATTATTGGATTGACAGCTTGGCATGGAGTGAATAAGATTATTGAACCGAAGCAGGGGGATGTGGTGGTCATTTCAGGAGGAGCCGGTGCTGTTGGATCGATTGCAGGACAGTTGGCCAAGGTGAGGGGCGCCACTGTCATTGGAATTGCAGGAGGATCTGTGAAATGCAAGTACATGACGGAAGAATTGGGATTTGATTATAGTATTGATTATAAATCACAGGATATTGATCTGAAATTGAAGGAATATGCTCCCCAGGGAGTCTCTGGATATTTTGACAATGTGGGTGGCGAAGCGACGGAATCGGTTCTAATGAATGCCAAGAATGGAATGAGAATTGCTCTCTGTGGATCCATTACAGAATACGATGATAATTGGTGTGGTATCAAGAATTTCAACATGATCTTGATGAGACGTGTGAAAGTTCAAGGTTTTATCTGTATGGATCACATGGATGAGTTGACAGAGGCCAAGGCAGAGTTGACTCAATTGAAAAAGGAAGGAAAGTTGGTATTCCGTGAGGATATTCGTGAGGGAATTGAAAATTATGTGGATGTTGTCAATTTACTCTTCAGTGGAGGCAACCATGGGAAGCTCATGTTGAAAATGAATGATGTGGTGTAGGCTATCCTGGCCATATATTCATTATTGTTATGTGAATAAAAGGATGTATGAAAGAAAGCATCAGCTTGAACTGGTAAGTATCTTTTATTTATATAGTAATAGAAATAAATGATAAAAAATAAATACATTGAACAGAGAATGAAGTTTTCATTTCGTCGGAAGCAACAAACATACACACATACGTAGATACAAAGCGAAGCCATCCGTGGACCGTGGACCACAAAAAGACGCACAACATAATATATACATGATGATGGCATCTTGTGTACGCACATGAACGAGATCAACGTACTCACAGACGCACAAGGGTTGAAAAGCAAACACACCGTTTTGTTGGCGCTTCTCATCATAACAGTTGTTGTAATTCCTCCTTAAAACAAACAAACAAATACACACATACTAATTTCCCATCTTTCATATCAAAGCGACCTAAACTCTAGCTAGACTGCAATACAATACACACATTGAAATCTATTTCAGCACACATCATGTATTATTTACTCATTGCAATCTTTCTCATAATCCATACATCTCTAGCATCACCGCCCTTTATTCTTCCACAAGATGCGACAGTCACGTCTCCTTTGAGACTTTACAAATTTCAAGAATCAACAAAGTCTTCTTCTACTACGACAAGAACTACTAATTCTTCAGAGAATAGCCAGGAAGGTGATAACATTGAATCTTCCATACAACAGCCACCATCCCAGCAACAGCATCAGACATCTCAAACGTCCATGAAACCAAACTTGATAACAACTCAAAATCCAAGAACATCCCCTTCGTTAAAATCAACGCCTATTCGAGTTTGCTATCAGGGAGAACCAGGAGCATATTCTGAAAAATCTCTTCGTGAGCTATTAGGACCCAACGTCATCGCTGTGCCCCGGCCTGATTTTGAATCTTGTTATCGGGCAGTCGCCTCACGTGAGTGTGATTATGCCTGTCTTCCTGTAGAAAATTCATTGGGAGGTTCGATACATGACAATTATGATTTGCAGCTAAAATACGATCTTACCATTGTGGCCGAGCATGAGTGTCGCGTTCGTCACTGTTTGCATGCCATTCATGGTGTGAAGAAGGGTGATATTAAGTATTGTATGAGCCATCCTCAGGCATTGGCACAATGTGATAATTACCTTCGGGGGCTGGGGATCAAGCCTATTCCTGTGTATGATACTGCGGGGGCAGTCAAATTACTGAAAGACAGTGCCGAGGCGAAGAAGAATCCTAATTACAAGCCAGATAGGGCACTTCCGGAGATGTGCAGCGTCGAGAATACAGCTGCTATCGCGAGTGACTTGGCTGGGACCACATATAATTTGAATTGTCTTGACAGGGGAATTGAGGATGATGACACCAACTTTACTCGATTTTTATTGTTGGGAAGGGCCAGCGTGTCTCAATACTTGAGTAAAAATATCCCTGCGAAAACATCCATTGTATTTACGCTTCCCAACACCCCCGGGGCACTATATAAAGCATTGGCTTGTTTCTCACTGCGAGAAATAGACTTTAGTAAGATTGAAAGTAGGCCGACATCTGCCTCCCTATTGAATTATCTGAAATTTAAGAATCGTCAACGTGGAGATGGAGTTTCTCAGGCAGATTTGCCACGTTTCCGTTATTGTTTCTACTTGGACTTTTTGGCGAGTGAGTTGGATGAGAATGCACAGAATGCACTTCATCATTTGAAAGAACAGGCAGAGTTTTGTCGTATTTTGGGTTCATATCCACAAAAATCAAGGTTGGTGGGACCCGTGTATGATGCTGTGCAATATGCAAAGCGTTGGAATATTGAGAATGGAAGTCAATTGACACAAATGAAATTGCCAAGTGATGAGGGTGTGATGAAGATTAATGTTGGTATCATGGGTTACGGTGCCTATGGAAAGTTTTTAGGACGCAAGTTTGCAGAGAAGCACTCTGTGCGATGTATCGATGTGTTGGATAAGGTGAGTTGTTGTAGTCGGATGGAGAGTGAAATATTGATCAATTAGGGTTCTCCACTAAATAAATTTACAATTCATTTGATTGTACTGCACGGCAACGTATTGACAGTCCAAAGAAGCAGAAGATACCGGTGCAGAATTCTATCCCATATTTGAAATGGAATCCTTTTTGAAGGACATTGACGTGCTGGTGATTGCAGTTCCCATGATTGATTTTGAATCCGCAGTATCTTCGTTGCCCAAAGATTTGCTTGCCGACAAACTTGTGGTGGAAGTATGTCCTCTGGGAACTGTACCAAAACACATCCTCTTGGAACAACTACCAGAAAGTGCAGATATTATATCCTCCCACATTATGTTTGGGCCAAGTACATCGGGGGGCAGAACAAGCAATTCATGGGATGGACAACCAATGGTATATGAAAAGGTTCGTGTGAGGAATGAACGCGTGGCAAATGCGTATTTGAATATTTTCGAGCGGGAAAGGTGTCAAATGGTGATAATGACTGCGGAACAACAAGATGCACACATGGCCGACGCTGAGTTTGTGACCCATCTAACAGGAAGGTTGTTGGGATGTGGTAACATGCTTCCACCAACTCCTGTGGCTTCCAGGGAATATGCCGCTTTATGTGATGTGACGGATATGACAAGTACCGACACGTTTGATTTGTTTTATGGCATGTTCAAGTACAATCCGAGAGCCAAGGATCATATCTCCATGATTAGGGAAAATTTGGCAAAGGTGGAACGACAACTTGCAGCCAAGGAAGCATTTCTGGCTGCAAGAGCAGAAATTCAAAGCTCGGATCGTCAACGTTTGGTAGCGGAGTGTCGTCAATTGCTTCACGAAGTCGCCAAGAAGAGCAGTTGGAATGCTTTGAATGTTGCAGGAGAGGGAAAGATGGGGGAACAGAGTGCAGATACAGCATTGGAGAAAGACAAGGGAAAATAGGTGAAAGTTCATACACAGGTTCATTCTACCAAAGTAACAACCAAAACACGACATTAAGTGCAACAATGCTAACTAAGAACGACATTTCATCATATCATGTACAATTATTATAATTAGTGGTTCATACTACGCATGGTTTCAGTTTGAGGAACTGTCTATTGTTACAGCTGCAACACTTACTTGTCTAGAGGGTTGTCCAACTTTTCTCTTATGAGACGTTTCAAGTTGCCCAAAGAAAAAAACGAAAATATAAAAAGTGCAAGTGTCTGCCAACAAAAAAATGAAATCAAAGTGTCAAAAATCATAGTGGATCAGTTCGAGTAATGTCATGCACAAGAGTAGAACTAAGAAAATTAGTACCTTAGTCACTGCATTCAATTGATTACTGTATACAGAGTATGAAGACAAGTATGTTTATAAATTCTGTGCAGTGTTATTTTTACTGAATACAATCCATGCGTATGTTGTCCACATGGATACATTCGTCTAATCTACCCAAGTTTTCTTTCTCTCAACATTTCTCTCAAAACTATTGTTTCTTGCTTACTTAGATCCAAGAAGAGAAAGGAACATATTGAACATGATCTGCACACCATTGATGAAAATGAGACGATGTTTGGTGGAGATAAACTTGAAATTCACAGCGTGCACAAGAGGCCAAATCTTCCATGATCCCTGAACAGCAGTGAACAAGTCAGCCTTGATCTTGTTTCCAATAGTGGTCAAAGAATCTCCTGCTGCAAGTCCAAGGTAAGTGAAGAAGACACACATGAAAATTGGGCACCAGATGACTTGATCAATAGCAACCTTGGTAGCAACAGATTTTCCGTCAGTTCCCTTGATCTTTCCGTCAAGCCAGTTGTAGAAAAAGTGTCCAGATGGCCCGTGGTAAATCAGTCCAAACACAGTAAGTGTGACTAGACGTCTAATGTCAAGTACTCCTGATTTCACAATGAATAGCTAATAGAAAAGAAGAAATAAAAGACAAAATCAGATATTTGAATGTAAAATAGGCCAACGACAATGTTACGAAAGCACGCGAGAAAACTCACCTGAGCAAGTAAATCTCCAAGGAAAAATCCAACAGCCGAAGTAAGGGCCTTGGCAGTAATAGGGTTCTTATCAAGAGCCTCATTATAAGCAGCCCATCCTGGAACAGCTCCTCCACGGGTCAAAGCTGCATCACGAAAGAGGGGAGACACAGTAGCATCGGGGACTTTGTGAGTGTTGCGAAGTCCGGAGGGAACAAGCGCTGGATTAGAAGAAATCTTTTTAATAGCGGGGCGCTGAGAAACACCAAATGCCTGAGCGGTGAGACAAGATGCAGCAACAAGAATCGAAATAAGCTTCATATTGATGGATGATATGATAATTTTACTACAAGAAAGATCGGAATGGTTGGGGATATTTCCGCAAAGTTTTATGCCCTGCTGTTTGATCGGAATTTGTGTTGCATGGATGAATTGCAAAAGAAGATACAGACGGAGCAAGGGGAAAGCGAAAAGAAAAAATGAACGACGCAATCTCTACTGGTTTTCCGTAGAAGGCTACGTACGAAAATAGCCTGTAAATACACTCTGGTGTCAAAGATACAATTGAATTTGTACTGGCTGTGTGTGACACCGACCCTCAAGAAAAAGATACACAAAAAAGCAAGCTGTTCGTGACACGTATCTTTGAAGTTCAATGCACCCTCTGGGGCCACGACGTTGACGTGTGGCAGCAGACAGTGTGAAGAGAGAAATGCTTCTCAATAGGCGTTTTTTCTTTGGCATTCAAAGTCTAACACAGTACAGTACAGTCCCTCACACGTTCAAAATTCAAACAGAGCAAAATGCAATGGCGAGGAGGAGTACCATATTGACTATATTTAATAATACAAAATAATCTTGCCCTTCACCACTTTTATCACTAATGTAATATTCTTTGCATTTTCAAGAGAGACGTTTGTTCTCAGAAATATTCATACTTCTTTGTTTGATATTGGTGTTCTTGTATTTACCTTTCTCACTATATCTATGTTATCTCTTCCTCCTTGTTCCATACATACACCAAGAGATAATAGCATATTTCATATCCTCAATCAAGGTGGCTACTTAATGTATCATTGAGGACGTCTCTAGTAATTATAAATTGTTGTTTGTACTCAGCATATCTGTTTCTTACCGTTTGAATCTCTCAAAGATACTTGGCCAACTAATGACTTTCCTAAAACATGTAACTGCCATTCATTTGATAGCGATAATCAAAATAATTAGCTTCATTTATCTCTTTTATTAACAAGATATATCGTCTGTTTTCTTGTTTCTTCGATCATCCATGATGCAAAACGCAACAATACAAAGATGGCGCCACTACCGGTACGGGTACTTGTACATTAAATCACTGCTGCACTCTCTACTAGAGATACGAGCGTGCAATCCTATCCCATACTGTACTCTCTCTCTAGAGAGAAGCAAGTGTAGCGTATCGCCACACATTTCTCTAATATAATATGCAATTTCTCGACCTTGCAAAACGAAACATCTTCAATCATTCATTTTCATAATAAACAATGTCATCAACACAATATCCTTCGCCCAAACAACCAAGAGACGTTGTGATTGTGAGTGCTGTACGTACTCCCCTCTGCAGAGCCAACAAAGGAGCCCTGGCAAAAATACCTCCTTCCACCCTCCTCTCGACTGCTCTCAAGGGATGCTTTGCCAAGATCCCATCTCCCAACATTTCTCCCAAAGATATACAGGATATTTGTATTGGAAATGTTCTTTGCCCAGCAGATGCGGTCGTGGCGCGAATGGCACAATTATCTGCAGGAATTCCTTATACAACCCCCATCTCGACAAACAATCGCCAGTGTTCCTCGGGGCTTCAGGCCGTGGCACATATTGTGAATGCGATACGGTCGGGGCAGATTGATATTGGGATCGGGGGAGGATTTGAGAGTATGTCATCTCATCCCATGCAGAAGCAGCCCATGCCGAATGTGGATTGGGATGTTATGAAGTCCTGTAAGGATGCTATGGATTGTCTTATTCCCATGGGAGTTACCAGTGAAAATGTTTCCAAAAAGTTTGGTTTGACGAGGAAGTCTTTGGATGAATTTGCATCGAAAAGTCATGAGAAGGCAGCATTAGCTAGGGATAGAGGTCTGTTTGAGGATGAAATTATTGCAGTAGGAGATATTTGTCACGATGACGGAATTAGACCCGGTACTACGGCAGAAAAATTGGCCAAGTTGAAGCCAGTCTTTGATAAAAATGGGTCCACCACTGCTGGAAATTCCAGTCAACTTACAGATGGAGCAGCCGCGGTTCTTCTCATGACGAGACAAGAAGCTGAGAGACGAGGTTTGCCTATTTTGGGTGTTTGGAGATCGTACGTGGTGAAAGGAGTTCCGCCTTCGATTATGGGTATTGGACCAGCTGTTGCTATACCGGCAGCGTGCGAAATGGCAGGGCTTAAGGGTTTGGATGATGTGGATGTTTTTGAAATTAATGAAGCTTTTGCTTCACAGGCATCATGGTGTATTGATGAGTTGGGGATACCAGTTGAAAAGGTCAACCCGAATGGAGGTGCCATTGCACTCGGTCATCCCCTTGGTTGTACGGGTGCAAGACAGATTGCAACGCTACTGCATGAAATGAATCGTCGTGGGAAGCGTTTTGGAGTTGTTAGTATGTGTATTGGGACAGGAGCTGGAGCTGCAGCTGTGCTAGAAGTCGAGCCGCGACAAAGTATGTTGTAAATATGTTGGTTATTTGCATATTTATTTAATTATTGTTAACTGGCCATGTAAAATGGAATCCAAGAGATGCATCGACGGCATAATTGTACAAACATCAATCGAAAGTTTTGATTTAATTAATTAATGGTGTCATAATTAAATCACAAATTGTTTTACCACATTTCAATGAGTTAGTAAAAATGATGAAAAATAGGATACATTTCGTTGTGTCAGTCATAATGGCACTGTTCCAAGGTGCAAAATCGACAGTTTGCTGCAGAAGGAAGGATGACATAATTCACCTTCAAAGTGATTACGAGATGTTTGACAAAGTCGAAAGAATCCCATGCGAAATTTCTCATCAGGATTTCCAAGAAAGATATGAAAGCAAACGAAAACCAGTCGTTCTTGTCGGATGTGATCATGAGTGGCAAGCTCGTGATCAATGGAGTGCAGAAAAGATTGCATCTGTTGTTGCTAATTCATCAACATGGAGGGCGAGACTTCAGGAAGACGACGAATGGAATGACAACACACCATGGAAAGTCATCATAGACGCACGTGACAAACATGAATCTTTTTACATTTTTGACAACCTTGATTCACCCCATGGTCAACAAATTGCTAACCACTATGAAACGCCATACATGTTCAAACAAGATATATATCAAAATCTGACACACTTTCCACCACCTGATTATGGTTCCATGAGATGGTGGGCCTTTGGCAGCCGCTATTCTGGTACATTTCCTCATTCGGACCCATTCCAAACAGATGCGTGGAACACGGTGGTTCGCGGTAAGAAATGGTGGATTTTGTTTCCCTCTCCCAAGGAAGACATCTCATTGACAGTTGACGACGACAATCTTGAGGATCTGCAATGCAACCAAGAATGTTCTTCTATGGACCATGGTATACTCGACTATTATACCACAATTTTGTCGAATTCGAGAGAAAGGTATGAGATGGGGAGATTGCAACACATTTTCATCAGAAGTGGCGAGACTCTTTATGTTCCAGCAGGAATGGCACACAGCGTATTAAATTTGGACGAAACGGTTGCAATCACAGCAAATTATGCTTCGTTCCATAACTGGAAGTCTGTCTGGGAAACCATGAAAGAGTTTTCGGATAAATCAAATGAAAGTGACAGGTACACAGTATACTGCCATGTATTGAACGCGTCCCAGAGAAAACTGCTAAATGAGACTATAACGTGCAGCGAGTAACCGCACCGTGGAAACAGTAAGCTTGGGAACCTTGTTTCCAATTTGAGTTTATGTTTCATTGTTCTTGTTTCATCTGCACATCTTGCACCTCCACAAAAGCATCACCACATTCAGTGACCCCATCCTTGTACAGTAACAATTCTAGACGACGAAGTTCACTTGCACTATGTTTGTGAAATGCAACGCTTGATTCGGAAATGTAATCAGCATTGTAAACCAATGGAAAACCAAATTGCCGATTCATATGCACCAGTGTTTGGTTGATTAGTCGCATGGAATAACCCCATGTTCTGTTTTCGTGAGGAAATGTTGAATGTCTCTGTATAGGCATTTGATGATATCGATGGGCCCCTAACGAGTCCCTGGTATCAATAAATTTCGTTGTAAGATGATCTCTTGCACAATCTGTAAAAATTAAGTCCTCCTTCGACGAATAATCCTTAAAAGCATGTTTACAAGTCTGGAGAGCCCCCTCAACATATGCTTTCAATGCTTTCCTGGATAATGTGTAACCGGAACCACCTCCAAGGTAGAAATATCCATCCTTCATATCACCCCAATGCATCCAATATCCGGCCATCAAATACTGGTCAGGCTTTTCATCCCACTCTTGAACTTTTTCTGAAGCAAGAAATTCTTTTAAATTTTCAACAATTAGGTATGTATCATCACCAGAGAGATGAAAAAAATCATAGTCATTGAGGAAATTGTCGTATAAGTAGGCAAGGATGCTGCGTGTTCTTTGTACTAATCCCTTGTATCCAAATTTTTTCCTGCTATTACACGGCAAATGCATATGTCCAGTTTCAATACTGGATTCATTCCCAGCATATAGTAACCCATCGCATCTTGGTCCCCATGTTTCGCTTATGGCATCTGTTTGATGGACTGCATTACTATGTGTATAAATTGCACAAAATAGTTTCACATTACGATTTTCCCTTGAAGTTTCTATATATTTCCTAATTCTATTGAGATTGAATGCACCCTCTGGAAGCTCATCACCTTTCCCAGCAGGTAAACAAATGCTACCTCTATATTCCTTTGGTATATGGAACGATCTTTTTTTCTTTTGCAAGAATTTTGGGCAGTGAACGTAACCTCTTTCACCATTCGGTCCAATTCGCGTTTCTGGAGCAGGAATATTGGTGTGGTTTCCTGGTTGGATCTTCTTTTTCAAGTAATTTATCGCAGCTGCTTTGTTGAAGAGAGAATCGTTTTCGTTTTCAATAGCATCCTTTGAAAGATGATTGATTGGTAAAGGGCTGCCTTTTGGTAAAATGTCATCGTCATCTAAATCAGCTCGAAAATTTTCGTATTCATTACTGCGAGTAGTACTCTTTGATAGTATCTTGAGATGGAACAGAAATATCTGACAGAAAATCCAAACGATTATCAGCAAACAAAGTGATACGAGTTTTGAGTTTGGAATTTTCATTCTGTTTTCAACAATCAGTCTTTTCTAAAAAAATGAATGTAGAACCCAACTTATCACATGTTCGTTTTACGTCGTATCTTTGTTAGTTCTTTTCTACTATATCTACTACTATCTATTTACGACGGATGGATGGTTTGGGAGAAAAAATGTTGACAACATTTGGCGACTATGTAAGACTAATTTAGCCATGATGACGATGAAATGTCATCACCGCCTTCCATACTGTACTGTAGAAATTCTGTGCGGAAAGCGGCAACGGATGTCATGATGTCTTCATCTCCAACCTCCAACCCAACCAACTTTTTTAATTAACACATCTTATTGATTAGTAGTTTCACTTTCAAAAAAGTTGGCATTGATGTAAACAGATGACGCAGCAATTAATGCCTTCTGTTCGGTAGTACTATTCTTTGGGAATGTCACATCGTATGCCTCCGCATCCGTGAATAATTCCACCGCCAAACTTTTCGGAAGTTTCAAAATCTTCCCCACAAAGGGTGCTCCATCGTCGGTAGTTATTTGATCAGCAGGGAAGATGTGGAATGGCACTTTGCAGCAACCCTTTCCAAAGCAAGGGTTTCGGGATCGAATTTCTATTTTCGCTATTGACACAATCAGTCGATGAAAAGAGTGAGCCTAGAAA
>JAAMXU010005493.1:0-24125 GCA_019693545.1 Chaetoceros muelleri | reverse complement strand
AGGGATGGAGTGAGAAGTTATTTTTCTACGTTAGTTTTGTACGTCGTAACCATACGGTGTATACTGGGTTACCATAGTAACCCATTTTCCAAAGATAATCACATGTAGAGAAGAGTACTGTAGAGGGGGGAGAAGAAGAGTTTTGTACCCAGAGTCAGTGCAGCTTAGGTGCAGCTTATTCAACCAACTCGTCCTGCAAAAGTATGAACTTACAGGACAGTACCAGTTCTACAGTTACTGTACTGTTTGTATGGCACAGAACATTACAATACTACAGTACAGTACACAGTAGTTTCTATATCATCCAACACATTATCACAATATTTCAATATTCCATGTCAATAGTTAGTTGAGTCAGTCCGTCAGTCAAGAATAAATACAACACGCAAACACAAAAAAAGAAACTATAAATAGGAGATATTGCATCTCATAGCATCGCATCTAGATTAGCGGAGAAATGAAAGAGATACCAGCGGAAGCGGAGGAGTCACTGCTTGATGAAAATATTCAAAAAACAAAAGAAGAGAAAACCAAGACCCTGGATGCTCCCCTTGATGATCACAATGGTGAAGATGAACAAGATGCCGCGGATGACAATCGTAAAGGCGTACACGACATTCTCTCTCATTTGGATGATCGAAATCTTGAAGCTACTTTAGTCTTATCGGATTTTTTGACGAAATTTCATTCGTTATGCGATTTGTCGGCGGGACGTGACAAGGTTCAAGGCGGTGGAGGTGACGACGATGTCGATGGCGATTACAGCAATGACAACGAGACAAAGAAAACGAAAAGAGATACAAGCGGCAAGAATTTTAGGACAGCGTCGAGGATCGTCATTTCGCCACTGGATATCTTGAGTGCCATGGAATATAGACAAGATTTAGAGCGTTACAAAGTTGCTTCGACTCTTTATCATAATTACCGTGAGTCTTGTGAGAATAATAGCAAAGCAGAGGAGGAACAAGGTTCAAGATATAACGATATTGATAAACTGTTGCAAGATTCTTCACGTCAATGGATGGAATATGAGAAAGATCGATTGTGGACTCGAATGCAAAATAGAATCACTACAACATCATCGGGGAGGATGTCTACGGATGAAGATGTAGATTCCTTGATTACAGCCTTGAAGGTGACACTGTCCAAGGAAATGTCTACTCAACTCTTGTTGAAGCCATCAATTCATGTCAAATCTATGGTTCAACAGTCGGATTTGGGTGATGTAGGAGAGGAGGACAAAGATGTTGGTGGTATTGGTGATGATGAGAAAAACTGGTATAATAAATCCAAGAGAAATTCTTCCGTGGTTCATTTGCCATGTTCCAGTACCCTGCTCAATATGCCAACGGAGAATTATCTGTCTACATTTTTACCATCGAAACGATTTGTATGTGTCCATCCGAACGATGGTACAATGGAGGAAAAGGAATATCATGACAATGATGTAGATGACGACGATGATGGTGGTGATGATGATAACAAGGATAGCCAGTCAGAAACAATATCATTGGCTTCGTCATCGTCATCTTCCCATGTAGGTCCCAAACCAACAGTGAAAGCCACACTTGCCATACCTGCCAATTATCTAACGAGTCAGGAGTTGCTTAGAATATCTTCCATGATTTCCAAGGTGCCAATACAAGATTTGGAAGCTGTTCATTCATCGCCGTTGACTTACAGCATCATGACAGGATTTGATTATAAACATTATATTGATGAAGATAGAAGAAAACACACGAATCAAACAAGATCGAATCTATTGTATACCAAGGAAAAGAGCAATGCAGAAGATAAATTGCTTATTGGTGTCAATTCAACCATTCGAGGGACAGATTTGTTGGCATTATGGATTCGAGCACAGAGAGACACTAGTGCATCAAGGCATTTGTTGGCTTTATTTGATATCACCCCATGGCAAAGGGAAGAACATCCAAAACGAAACAAGAAATCAAAGGGTGAAGAAAACGTGATTGATTTGAATTCTGTAGATAGTGACCATGAAAATGCAATTGAAGTACAGAAACAGCAACAACAACAACAACAACAAGGAAATCAACCGTCGATACAGAGCAATGGAATACCCAAAGAGATATCCTTTGCGAAGAATAATTGTGTAGGAAGCGCAACAGAAGCTACCAATTATTCAATAGCTGCTGATCAGGATCCACGATATACAGCGACATATGTTGGGAATCCGTCGAAAATGAGAATTCGTATAGAAAAAGAGGCTCCAATGTTAGATAGATTGGCAGAATGGGCAGTCGTGAATCAGATTTTATTCACGCAAGAGTATATGAGAGAACGTTTATCAGTTAAGGCACAGCATGAGACAATAGATAATGATGTTTGTATGGTAGAACCCAGGAGTCGGGAGGACGCAACCGGTGGCACAGAACACAATGCCAATGGTGCTAGTGTCGGTTGCATACAAATGAATTCACAGACATCAAGAAAAAGAAGTTCACAGACAAACTTAACCAGAGAAGAAAGTAATAGCAAAAAGCCAAGACTTTATGGTGATATTTCTCCACCAGAGCTGCAGATTGCATACCAATCTTACATTTTGCGTTGGTTCGTTCGGCGGAACTATGATGTTTTGAAAATTGTACTAACATCGAAAAAAAATCCTAGTAGTGATGAAGATAGCGAAGATGAAAGCTCTGCTTTTGGAAATATGACGACACAAATAAAGAATTACTTGAGAGATACGTATGCATCAACCGACAGGACTTTTGACAGGATTGATAGGAGAATTCTGATTGGGAAATTTTCTTCATTTCGGATGTTTGTTGATGCAGTTGATCAACTTCTTGAGGCTCTGGATACTGCCTATGCAAATGACAAATTGTCCTTGGTAAATGTTGATACTGCAAAGAAAGATTTTCATGAACTTTGTCGGATAGTATTTACAAGGATTGGGGAAAATGGTGATATCCAGTCAGATTACTGCAAAGTGGAAGAGACGTCAAAAGTTTTGAGAGCACTGCCAAGACCTTGGCATGATGACAAATGCCATTCGTGCCATCGTAGAGCCAACAAGGCTGATAGCGTTATCTGTCAGAATTGTGGGATGTGCGTCCATAAAGGGTGTCTTTCTCAACAACCGTCCTTGCTGCCAAGTCCGCCTCTAAATGACAATACTTTGAAGTATCTCAAGGCAATTTACTTCTCTTCAGAAACTTTCTCTTGCACATCAGACTTTGTCACTAATCCTGTTGCATGGGAAAAGAGAAAAATAGTAATGCAACGTGAACGAGTAGATGGAAGTGGTTTTCCAAAGTGGGGTTTAACGTTGCAAAATACAGAGCAATGTGAAGATTTATACAATAAGTACTATGCCTATTTTTTAAGTCCTTCTAAATGGGAAAAGGCAGAGCTGCTTAATTCAAGTTCATGTGAAACTTACCTTGCTAAATTACCGCATTCGGGATTACTCATCACCAAAAGTGTAGGACCTGCATTGAATTCGGGGCTCAAAGAAGGTGATGTCATTGTGGAGATTGAAATTATTGGTGAAGATACCAAACACTGTTTACTAAAAGACATCAAACGTAGTAAAGAGAGGCAAAAATATTTTCAGGCGCAAACTGACAAAATCACGCTGACAGTATTTCGTCCATCCAAGGATGTAATTGCAAGTGCCAAAAAATTCAGAGAAGTGGTAACGCATGCTCATAAAAAAGTTGCAGAAATGCACCATAAGCTTACCGATGATCGCTGGTATTGTCACTTTTGTAAAAAATCCTATGATGTATCATCAATAAAGCAGAGTGATGAGGCATCAGTTTGTCAGCGAGTTTTGCAAAGACTTGGAATGGAGCAATGTTTTTTACCTTTCCATGATGAAAATTTATCTTGTGCTGAGAATGCCGATCAGAATAATAATAATGAGGATGATGCTGTCATAAGTATAGAATCAGACAGTTCCAATGAAACAAATTCTAGTCATCGAGGCCATTTCAAACACATTTGTTTGAGGAGACTAGATCGAATAATGGATATGATCAAAGACGGATCCAATCATGGCAAATCCGTACTTTATGCTCCACCCTGGTGCCGTCGTGAAAGATTGTGCTGGATAAATAGAAATCTGCTTAAAAATCCAACACGGCTTTTGTGCACGGGAATGTTTCTAATTATTGAGCAAGCAAAATCTCGCGGCTACAAGAAAAAAAGAATAGATGAGCTTATTGCTGCATTCATTCGCACGTTTGTGCCCGCATGTTTTGATCACATAGGTGATTGTGATATACGGCTGTATGTCGATTCTGGAAGAAAATTATTGCCGTGGTTCTCAATCTCTTGTGAAAATTGTTTTGTCCGCCCAGCACGATGTAATGAATTGAAATGCGACTTTTGTATTAACGCTGTCATGAATACTGTAATGGCTCCAGTTGATCGGCGAGGGCCTGAAGTCAAACTTAAGAGAAACTCATCAGAAGTAGCGACTTTTCATGCTGAGAAAGTTTTGTCTCACGAGATGATCAAATATGACTTGTATACTTCTTTCGTTGGGACGTCTTTTATCGTTGATATGGACGATCCCCTCATTCTCGGTGTTTGTGAGAAGACGAAGCTTCTAGTAGGCGAAGGGCGTCGAAACGTGGAGCTCCTAATAATATCCTATGTGCCACAGGATCTCCTATCAAGGAAAGAAAGAAACTATCTTGTATATGAACAGTTCAGTGAGATCCTAGATAAGCGGCAGGCAGAGGCTAACGGGTTATTTTTCATTTTACCTGTCCTTTCCTCTTTGCAGCTCGACTTCATTTCAAAACTTTGTCATATAAATGTCACTAATCAGTGTCCATCTGACTCAGAAATGTTAAAACTCGAAGGGATGATAGCTCTGACACCGTCGGAACTTCTTTCTAGATTGGAACAATCATCGCATATGGTCACTGCGCTAAATCGATCGGTGGCATCGATCGTGATGAAATTTGGATCTACTGAACTTCCTATGATGATTTTTGAGAACAGAAATGATGATACCCCACCTTTGCAAATAGTCGCCCGTGATGGTTATGATACTTTAAGTGCACTGACTTTTGCACGAACTGAGAATGAGACAGACTCATTTTATCGATTCTCGGAGAATTGTTTGTTGGCTTCAGGCATCGACTGCGTTGTTTCTTCGTCGGCTTTTGATAAGACCTTATCGTTATGTGAGAAGAACACGCACAGTTTTTGTCTTCACAATAGAGGTCATTATTGTCCTGATAACGTGGGACACAGAAAGAGCAAACATTTTATGAAAAAAAATCAAGATGAAACTCGTCCTAGTTCCATGTTATCAATCCTGTATGGATTAGTTACAGTTGAACCATTTCAAGCCCAGAAAAATGGAGAGTGTGAATTGTGTTACTCTGATTTGATTCATTGGGATCCAAGGAACAAGAATAGAATGACAAAGTCTGAAAAAATTGTGACCTATGCCTTTAACCAGATGAAACTCCAATTATCCAAAATCTCGCTTTTGAAACCGGTGTGTCCTATGAATCGAAGTAATCGTTCAGAGTATAAAGAGTTTGATTTTGTTATGTATCGCGATTGTGATGATCCTGAGGAAGATTTTGAACCAACGAGTGACTCTGATTCCGACGAGGAATATTCTCCACAGAAAGGTGACGACTCATCATGCAATAACGAGTTTTCACATCCAAAGTTCTACGGAAAAGGATGGGGAATGGAGCTCATCCGCTGGTTCGATGAGAAGCATCATTTGCGGGTTGGTCGAATTGCACCGTCATCTCCCGCTGCAAAATGTGGATTAAAACCCCATGATGTTGTGAAGTGCATCAATGGAATACCTATCCATGACTGCCATCATTCTACTGTTGATCTTGCTGATATTCTCCTTGGAGAAATCTGCATCTTGGAAAAGGGCCAAAAGGTTGGAAATGATGCTACAATTCTTTACTTAAATGCACTAAGAAATAAAGCACCAGTTCGAGGGCCGATCGTACTAAAAATTTTACGATCCGATAAAAACAGGAAGAGTGTCGTCGAAAATAGCTCGAAAGTAGGTAGTGCACCTATGATGACAGCTCCTCAATCACAAAAATCTACACAAAGAAATGCAAGGTCTAATCGTTCACAACAGAATATTCAAAATAATCATAGTTACATTCATTCCACTGCAAAAAGTCATGGCACTGTAATCAATTGGCCTCGACCTTTCAAGTCCCCAGTTGAAATCTTGGATCGAAGACATCTGTACCGTTCAGGTGTTAATGGGACTTTCTTAACAATTGCAGAGACGGCTGTAATGATGATGGCCATTGAGTTAAATCATCCCAAATTGTCCATGCGACTACTAAGTCCTCGATATCCAAGTCATAGAGTCAACGAAGAATATGTGTACAGAATTAAACCATTTCTAGAGAACAATGGAATGTTCTCAATACCAAAACTCAACGAACGAATGTGGAATAAAGTTCTAGAATATGATCACTTAAGAATACAGAAAGAAGTCGGACCAATTATTTTTTACGAGAACAATTATGGATACAGGGAAGCAAATATCCGTTTCCCCATCGACAAGTTGTTTGAGAATTATTTCGATAATAACCAAGAACGACAGTCACAGAGGACTGATCGATTACACCATCGAGAGACTGGGATAATACAAAGTCATCAATCTTATCCTCATCGGCTACGATCTACAGGAGACTCTACTAATCTAGTGAACAATTTTTCGTACCCGCCAATATCAAACAGCGATCAAATGTACAAAGCTGTTAATGTTCGTGGAGGTGACTCATACGTCTCAGGACTCAGATCACATTATCTTAATCGTTCCAATCAGACGCAACTTACTGAAGATTCAAATACCAAAACCAGTAGCACAAGTGAAAGTGATCTTAATCATTCCAAGAGTCAGTCCGCTCGTCGAAGTGATAAAGCGACTTCAAGTGACAAATCGCACGTAGATGATTTGCCTATAACGAAAGGCCGTACTAGTGGAAACAACATGCTTACTCGCGGCGGTGAAGAGAATACTTCCAGTACTAATGACCTTAGGGCATTAGAGCTAAATGATTCTGTAAGTAATTTGGGTAAAGTTGTTATTGGGTACGATACATTGAACAAACACAACATATTACTCGGGATTGTTGTAAAAATGGCTTCATCTAGAGATACCTTCACTGTCAAGTTACTTCACGATACAGCTTCTGGTACATTCAGCTCCCCAAAGACGTGTAATATCGATGCTAAATCTTTCTTCGCTCTTCCAAATATCACCTGCACGGAAAGTGCGAGCAATATCATCCGGAAAGCTATCCCCTACATACGAAGTCTTGAAAAAAAATCTGTAAATTGCCATGACATGACATTGACGTCAATGGCATCTGAAGTGTTGAACACATCACCATCCACCCTTTTGGGGATTCTTCCTGACGGAAGAAGTCTACATTGGTTTTCATCTGACCCTATTGCAATATACATTCATGACCATGAGAATTGTGAGGATGGCAATAATATTTTGAAAGGCAACGATGATATTCTTTTGGCGTTCCACAAAAACTCTCACATATCGAAGACAAAGAATCAGCCATTTCTTGATGTGAATTTTACGAAAAACTTAATTTTTTGTCCATGGGGGTGTTGCATTACAGATAATAGAGCTTTTGATCAGACTGAAAAAAGCTATCCTTTACTAACATTCAACACGACCTCAGCATTGAAGGACCATATTATGAATGTTCATACCTATAATTCATACCTTGGAGACAAGTCTATCCGCAGAATATCTGAAGGTCGACTGATTCGTGATTTGTGCGCTGACCTGACAATTTACTTGTGCTCTCTATCGGGTTCCTTGCGAAGGTTCACCCTTAGTTATCAAAACAATAGAGAATATCCAGCTCATCGTTCAATTATATTTGACCCCGTCTCATGGAGGGGACTTAGTTACGAATGCCTTGCTCTTCTCGAGGATAACGCTCCACTAATATTGAGTGCTATAAAGCTATGGGATCGCCTCGATCATCTGTTCTGCATCGAAGGGGATGGTACCTTTCGTTCTCAAAATAGGGATCGAATCCATGACAGTACCGCTGAATCGTTAAGTAGAATTCATAGCGATGAGATGAAGTTGTTCAAATTCATAGATAATGGTTTGAAAAATGCAGAACTTGCACTGGAAACCTGTAACAATCATAGTTTTAATTCAAGTCCGAGTTCTTGTTACTTGTGCCGTGATTCCCGTAAGCCGACGGTCAAATCAAAGGGAAGCAGAATCGAGAATGGTGTGGGCTGCTCACTACTGTCCAACCTTTACTTCGATTTTGATCATTCTGAGACTAGGAATAAATTACTTCGAGCAACAAACGACGCCGCTTCGGTCATAAGTGATCTGAATGCCGTAAAGGCACTACTATTCAATGTTGCGGCAAATGTTCCAAGATCCTTGTATGCAACAAAAATGCACATATTCACAGATTCACCCAGATGCAACTTTTGGGACGATATTGATACTTGGATAAGTTTCTCACGTAGATGTATCAATACACGGATGATTGCTCAAGCATATATTGCATTACAGTCATCAATAAACAAGCAGAAAATGCCAAAGTGGTGGAGAACAGGAAAATCGGGTTGGTCTTCATCTTTGGTTATCTTGCAGAATCCTACAGTGTCAAGTGTATCCTTGCTCATTTTTGTATTAGATATTGCTATTTCAGAGTTTATGACCACCAACACAAAACAGTTGAACAACCACCCTCAAAGTGCTAGAACTTCAGAAAAGTCCCCCCAAAAACTTGCTCCGGTAGATGCAAACAAATCTAATTTTATGCAAGACTTAGAAAAGTTAAACTTCAAGGAACGATTTAGATTGTTGGAATCTTTAGCAAACAAATTTGGTTTGCCACCACACGAAGGTGACTATGCTGAAGAATGTATGTTGTGTGACAACGGTGGAGACCTACTTTGTTGCGAGTATTGTGAGAATGTCATACATCAAGAATGCTTAGGATCAACGGATGAGCTTGACGACGTTGCATTTGTTTGTAGCGAATGTACCTGTGATATTGCAAGGCTTAAGGAGTCACATGACAAAGAAAACAATGCATAGAAATAGAAAACAAGCAGAAACATGTACAGTTAAACACAAATGATAATTATAACGCTTTCTTTGTTGCGGTGATGACCCAATCAAAACTTTCCATGGACATGAACAGAATGATTAATGTCAGTATTCATGATGTAATAGTTACTGTAGTGTTCGTTCATAAAGAATTACCGCGATTTTACTTACCCAAATTCAAATTCCCCACCAGGAATTGTCTCGCATACTCTTTTACACTCTTCATCAAGGTCATTAATTTGTTTCGACATTACTTCCTGTATTTCTTTATTGGGCATAAACTGCAACGTTGACCTAGCCTCATCCAGTTGTCTAAGACGGATGGAAGGAAGGAAGGAGATGAGCAACAAGACAAGGACGACTGAAATTGTTTCTTGAACATTACACTGCAGGGAATGAATTCGAAACTTGGGAATTTGAATACTTACAACTTAATTTTTCCATAATTATATTTTCTTGGAAAGGTGGCCACATCCAAAACATGGAGACCCGATTTTTCCAAATGCCGAACAACCCAATCAGTGGGATGCTCACGATAGGGTCTTGACCGTGCTAAAAGAATGCACGCATCTCTCAACTTTGAAACCCTGCAAAACATATCTGTACATGAAAACAACGTCATCGGTAAAGTAATATTGAGGTGGCGACGAGTCAAACGAAAAAATATGAATATTTGAAAACTATTCACAATTTTCTTTATGCGTCATCAAACAGCACCGTAGTGCCAACTTACCAGCAACTCCATGAGCTTTTTCGGGTATTGGATTCAGTCCTGTCAGATACATCTATGTGAACATAATATAATATAGATCATGAGTGAGTCGGCAGTGACAGTCCAGCGAATATGTAAACAATTTACTACATGTGTAGTGTACTACACTACCCTTCCTACAGTTCGATCGACATTGTTATTTTCAATTGACAATCGTCAACTGCTGTCAATTTTACGATTGTTCACACTTACCACACCCCCAGGTCGAAGGAGTCTTGCAAGTTTCTCCAACAACAAATCTTGATAAAAAGGAGCAAAATAATCCACTGCCCCCACGAGATAATCAGCCAATATCGTATCAAACATTTCGTCTTGACAGAGTTCTTCTCCTTGAATACCATGATAACCAACAGCCCAATTTCCACGACGAACTTCTCCCCATTCCTGAATTCCCAACTCCTTTGCTTTCGCCTGTACATCCCTTTGAAAGTTGGCATCTGCTGTCACAGCAACATAGGACCTAAATGCCAATGGAGACCTAGGATCAGAGTAACGATATAATAATCCAGCAATCCATCTTAGTGAATAGATACCCGTCCCAGCATCTAGAAAATCACCATAAGGCCTTCCTAACTGACGTTGATTATTCTCAATATGTGCCAGAGCAGGATCTTCCTGACCACCCACTACCAGTTGAGGCCATATATGTTTTGGTGGTGAAGCAAGACCTGTTCTAGAGAAGGCAAAACTCAGCACAATATTGGATGTTAGGGTCAATATGAATATACTACAAAATTTCATGGTTTGGTAGAAAGGAAAAATTTGATCTTTTTGTTTTGAAGGGGGTTTTTATTAGAGGAGTTTATGATTTACATGATATTGATGATGCGAACTATGAAGGAAGAAGGAACTGTGAACTGCTCTGTACATTACACCTGTGTAAAGTTACGTGTTCTGTGCCTTGCCGATGATGGCTTTGTATATATACACTACTACGTGTGTGGTATGTATGTACTACGTGCGTACCCCATTCCATCATCACAATCTGCCTACCTTACTGTAGAGGTTACGACTACTCTCATACGGTACGTTACGATGCGTACGATTGCCGGATGAATCTTGCCCTTTTGGGTTGGTGGTTGGTGGAGATGGGGTGGGGTGGGGATTGATTGTGGATCTTTGTGGATCGATAAGAAGTTTGCATGATAAGTACAGTACGTACGTATGTGTCGATGGTAGAGCTGCTTCTACAGAATGCGGTACGGTACTCTACAGCGTTCTATCCCACTTTTTGCTATCTACAGTACAGTACTGTACTGCTGTAAACTAGCCAACTTTACAGTACATGCTATGTGCATACATACAGTACAGCAGTGAATACGTTACACGTATGATTACGTCAACAACACTGGATGGCACCCCCATCCCAATCCAAGAATAGAGAGAAGAGGATAGAGACAAAGAGGCAGTGGTAGGTAGGCATCTCGACTCGAGGAGGGAAAAAAAAACAATAAATGAAACATATACATTTCTTATCTATCCACCCATAGTCAAATTAATAAACGAAACCATTACCATGCTATCTAGAAGCTTTTGTCAAAAAAGGAACATCCCCGGTGTCCAAGAGTTGCTACATCGATCTGGGAGACTGAAGAATCAAGTCAAAACAAAGTGTTTCTTCTTCTCGGAAGCATCTACTGCTGCTGCTGCTGCCATGAAGATTCCCATTGGTAATAAAAATCAAAGGGAGACATTTCCATTTCATGTGGCATCTCCCAAGAAAAGAACTCTTGTGCCTTTCAAACAATGGGATCATAACATCATGACAAGAGGAAATATGACTGCTTCTACATTTTCTTCTTGTCCTACTTACGAATCTTCGTATGTGACGAAGAATTGGTGTCCGGCAATTCCATGGAACAGACAGGAGGAGGAGGAAGATTTGATGTCAAAGTGGACATGCTCCAATTTTTCAAAGGATGTCAGGGGTAGTCCTTGTTTGGAGAGTACAGGAAGAAGTATGGTAGCGACTTTCAATACAGATGCTTTAGATGGAGATTTATTCTGGGACAGAAAAAGAAGAAAATTTTCACCCTACCAGAACCGGGCCTTTCAACAGAATATAATGGGATCCAGTCCTTTAAAGGTGTTTGGTACGAGCTTTGAGAGGGCTCAAGTTGATTATCCTGAAATGAGTTATTCGTTTTATTCAACCATGAGAAATGTGATGATGCGTGCAGATATCCTTTCTACTGCTTCTCATCCTGACAAATGTATAAGTGGTACTAGGAGGTATCATTGTAATATTCCTTCTACAGGGTCCATGATGTTGCGACAGCCATGTCGAACATTTTCATCCTCCTCTAGTGCTTCTACACCATCTCAACCTGAAAGTGGAAAGAAAAGCACCAGTACTGGCAGTAGCAGCAGTAGCAGTGGTACATTTCAACAGGCTAGTAAACCTCCAATTCCTGTACCATCACCCGTCGTGCACGAGGTTCCCTTTGCAGTCAAGGTGAAACATGCTGCCGAAAAATCCATGACGGTAACTGTTTCTGCCATGAAATCTTTGGTATCCATGATTGCAAGAACGCCAGGTGTCATGTGGTATTACATGACCCATCCAAAGGAATTTCGGGAGAAACTTACAGAACTCAAGGAGATGGCCAAAAAGGAAGCTCATCATTATTACATGGGTAGCAAGTTGCTCATGGCAGATATGAAGACTGCTAGACAGATTATTGGGAGAACTTTGAATGGGACACCTTTGACTCGTAGGGAGAGGAAACAGTTGATTCGTACTGTGACAGATGTCTTTCGATTGGTTCCCATGTCAATCTTTGTTCTCATTCCATTTATGGAATTTGCACTACCCTTTGCATTGAAGATCTTTCCGAATATGTTGCCCAGTACATTTCAGGATAGTTTGAAAGCAGAAGAAAATATGAAGAGAGAGCTCAAGAGTCGACTAGCCATGGCGGAATTCTTTCAGGAGACTTTGCAAGATCTCGCAAAAGATCAAAAGAGAAGAGCGGAAAGTAGCAAAAAACACATTGTAGACAATAATGGACCAACTTCTGACCTTGAATCTACCGAAAATCGAGAGGAGACTGCGGCTTCTTTCCTCGACTTTATTGAAAAGGCAAGAAATGGGGAGATCTTACCTGCGGAAGTGATTATTCGGTATGCAAAATACTTCAAGGATGAATTGACCTTGGACAATATGCCAAGGATGCAGTTGATAAATATGTGTCGCTACATGGGCATACCCCCGTATGGTAATGATAATGTGTTGAGATTTCAGCTACGACACAAAGTTCGCGGATTGATTGAAGATGATCAAAGAATTCTATGGGAAGGGATTGACTCTCTCACAAAGATGGAACTGAGAGAAGCTTGCCAGGAGCGAGGAATGAGATCAACGGGATTGAGCAAGGAGGCGTACAAAAGAGCGTTGCAACAATGGATTGATTTGAGTGTCAATCGGAACGTACCTATTTCTTTGTTGGTCATGAGCAGAACGTTCTTTTTGCAAGAAGAAATGACAAGTGGACCTTCCTTGCGTGCAGACGAAAGCAAGAGTGTGACTGGTTTGGCAGATGCAATTTCTGGACTGGATAAAGAACTCGTCAATGAGGTCATCCTTGAAACTGTGTCCAATGATAACAAACAGGATCCGGAACTGATTAAATTGAAATTGAAGGTTTTGCAAGCACAAAATGAATTGATCGAAGAAGAAAAACAGCAGCGAGATGCAGAAGTTGCCAAAGCAGAAGCTGCAAAGGCAGAAAAGGAAAGGTTAGAAAAAGAAAAGGCAGAAAAGGAAAGGGCAGAAAAAGAAAGGGCAGAAAGAGAAAGGGTAGAAAAAGAGTCCATGGACAAAGTTATTCCAAGTGATGCACTCGACAAAGAAAAGGCTCCTCCTGAACCAGTTCCAGGTGTGGAGGATACAATTATTCACGACGATAACTTGATCGCAACTGATAAAGCCATCGTCACTCTTGAAAAGCATCATCCATCAGGAGAACCGAAAGACGTCGGGACGGGAGAGGTCAAAGAAGTGGGCGTTCCGGACGAGGTAGAAAAGGAAGAAGAAGAAAGATCTTTATCGTCACAGGAGTTGGAAGCCATTTCGCAACTTGTTTCTCCTGATCCAGTCAGTGCAGAACGCGAGAAACTTCTAAGCCTCAAAGCGGCGCTTCAAAAGGAGAGCCTAGAAGAGGAAGGTAAATTACAATTGGAAAAACTAGTAGAGCAAATGCATGGAGAAGAAGTGAAGAAAGATATCAGAGTGGATGAAGAGAAACCAGAACCAGACTCAGTTTCTTCAGAGATATTACCCACCGACTACAGCGACAAGGCGGTAGAGCAAAAGATATCTTCCATGGATGAGGCGGTGAAAGTGGAATCTGATGCAGCCACACAAGTATCTTTTGATGGTAAGATTGAAGAAGGTAAAACTGATGCACAGGTAGAATTATCAAAGGATAAAAAGGAAAAACAAGAGGAGGAATATTCGAATAAGAAGTTAGATATGGCCATTTCAAGGTTAAAATCCAAGGTGGAGTCTATGGTTGGAAACTTAGAGATACAATTATCAGATGTTGAATCTAAAATTGGAGATAAATTACATTTCCTTGACAAGGATATGGATGGTATTTTATCCCGTGAAGAAATGGCTATTTGCCTGCAAAGTGTGCTGAAGAGACCATTGACATTTGAAGAGGCAATGGCCATTGCTACGGATATGGTAAGAATAATGAGAAAACGTTGCATTTCACAGTTTTGATGACAATATGGACTTTATTTTTATGCTAACAATGACGGATCTAAATCATTCTCAATAGGATGAAAATGAAGACGGTTTCTTCAGTTTGGAGGAATTATCAAAGTGGCTGGAAACAAACAAACTTGTGAAGTTGGTGGAAGAAGGGCGCGATGCCGAAGTCGATAAAATCATTGAAACCCAAGCTGCCAAAATGAAAGAGATCAATGCCAACAACAACGAACACACTGACAAGTGAGCATATCATCTTGATGCGAGGAAGGAGCAACATCGCGGAAATTTGAGTTGTTATACTACTGCTATATTATATTGGCACTTTGTCAGGTTGTATTTGTTTTCTCATTCAATATTCAATCCATAATCATGATTGTATGTTTCGGATCGATTGATGGATGGTATTACAATCATTACAATCTTAAGGCAGGCATTAGTTTGACACAAGTGACATTATTGTATTCTTTTATCCTTAAAGAAAGTAACCTAACTTTATCTATTACGGAGTAATTAACTAATAATTCGGGCGTGTACAGTTTAGATCGTGATATTGTAGGCTCAATAAAATGAAGGCTAAAAAAGAAAACACATCACACATACTGTACAGTTAGTAGCCAGCAGGATTTTCCAGTGTGTGATTGAGTCGATTGGGTGTAATGGGTGGCATCGAAAAATTTAAATTCGGCTAAATTTCTAGAGAACTGGCACATGTCCATATGGTGTTTCGAACCGTGCCATACCATATATACAATACACACATGTTTCGACGAAAGAGACGGAAGAGCGAAAAAAGCAAAACTGGCATAAAACTTGCTTGATTATAATTATTTGCTGGCGAATCGAAAACAATATTCCTCATCAATCATGGCTTCTCGAAACCCTATCTTTGGTATCCTATGGCTTGCGCTTCTATTTTTCTTAGCATGGCCAATTGCTGGCATTGCTGCATCCGTAAGTACGCTGCGATAGGAGACCTTCTTTTGTTCGATAAAAATATGCAATTTTCGCGAAACAATGACATCGGATTCGATCATAAATAACAGTCACTCTTATTTGGACTAACATCTTCTTTTCCTCCGTACTTCCACTTGGTTATCCACTCTACTTGGGAATGATTATAATCATTCCCTTCTTTAGATTTGGCTTTTGCTTCAGGTGAGTTGAAAGATAGTGCACATGTGTATTTATTTAATATTTCAACCTACTCATCGTCAAAAACAAAAAACTCATTGATTAATTTTTGTCACTTTTTGGTGCAGCCTTTTGAAGCCCTCTTTAGTTTTGTCAAGGATATTAATTCTTTCCTTGAGAAATTCGTCACTTGGCCCCGTGACTGTGGCAAAGCTATCGTCGACTGTAGTAGCCGCTGTCCTCAGCCTTGAGTATATATTTGTCAAAGGAGAAGTCGGGGAGTAAAAAGTACAGTAAAGGACTTGCAATTGTCGTTGTCGTTGCCGTCTGCTCTTGAAAATACCTCCACGGATGACATGTTTTGGGCTTGTCTGTGAATCGGCAATACATTTGAGTTCCTTCTACAAAAACCATGGCTGAATTTGAACATTTCCAAGTAAAAAAAGTAGGAAATAATTATAAGACTGGAATAAACTTGTCAACGAATGAAATGCGTACAATTTTGTATAACAATGGTACCATGGTAGTGCTAGATAGATAGAATGTTTCTTTTATGGTATTACATTAAGAACGCCACGTAACTCAAAAGGTCAAACCTGCAAATGGGTCCTTGCTATCAGACGCTTGAACTGATGCAGACGATTGCATCATTCCGAAATTTCCAGATATGGCACTGTTGCTGTTTATTGGCTGCATAATATTGAGACCATGATGGTTTGATGTTGACTGATAACCATGATTGCATCCATTATTCATGAGATTCTGAGAGTTACTACTTGATGCTATTCCGAATGTGATGGGGCCCTGTGTTGACTGCTGCTGATGCTGCTGTTGCTGCTGCTGAAATACATGTGGTGTACTTGTCATTATATTCTGAGTCATATAGCTGCTATTGTTATTGTTGTTCATGATCATGTGATTCCCATAACCTTGCTTCATGCTTGGAAGTGCACCATGGACATGAGTAAATGAGAAACTATAATTTTTTTGCGTTTGCATGGAATGTCCAAGGAATGGATCAAATGATGCATTTGTGTCGGAAACTGCATTCTGATTGTTGCCAACAATGTTTGACGTCTTGTCATTGGAAAGCCAATCAAATGAGTCGGTCACGGCGTTTGTTTTATGGGCATCGGGAAGGGCATGTCCAGATGTGGAGTTGAAATCACTGACATTATTGTTGCTATTGTTATTGTTGTTCTTGAAGTGCGTAAAATTCGCGAAATCTGCAAAATCCTCTTGTGGACCAGGAGCATTGCATGGTTGTTGCACACCAAACACATCCCTTGTGTTAGATTGGGCTGTGAGATCTTTGCAAGGAACTTGTGAAAAATCTGCAAAATCCCCCCAATCCTCTTCCTCCTTGCTATTATTACCATTGTTACCCTGCTGGTGGCAGGTCGTTTTCTCTTCCCGATTGTTGTAACCATCAGAACCCCGATTAGTCGGAGCTGCATCAAATAAATCAATTGTAGGTTTCAAACAATGTATCTGTGATTGTGAGGAAGAAAAGTCAGCAAAATCTCCAAAATCGTCATTGAGGCAATGGAAGGATTGTGTGTTTGTGTTGGAGATATTACTACAAGCACTACTGCTGCCAGTTGAAGTCCCAGTAGTCGAAACTGCAGTCGTCGACAATGAACCACCCTTTGAGGAGGAAAAATCTCCGAAACTCTTTGCATGTCCATCATCCACCACCATCAAATCCAGCAAATCCATTGTAGGAACGTTATTTCCAACATTGTACGTCGACACGGCATTTGTCTTTGCTGCAGTGACGGGGACGCTACCTAATAATACAGCATCAGCATCGTCATCATGATTACCTCCAAATTTGCCATCCTGAACACCCTTTTTCAAGTTTTCATGTTTTTCAATATATTTCTTCTCTTCGTAAACCGTAACCACAAACCTCTTGAAAATGTTCACAGCGTCCCCCTCCTTGGGTCTTCCACCTACCCCTGGCTGTGGTGCACCTGCCAACCAAGTATTCCTCGCAACCTCATTTCCGTTCTTCTTCAATTTGAGAACTTCTCCCTGATCCCAAGAAGACATTGTTAATGATTTGCATCGATGGGACACAGCTTGATGCGCTGTTTTGCATAGATTGCATACAAAAGTTAGGTATTTTATACAAACTGTATTGAATCCATACTTTGAATAAGTTCCACAGTTGGGACAGATGCAATTTTCTGCCTGGCGTGCAAGCTTCTTTACTGCTGTTTCAGCAGACAGTGCCATTTTGATTTGGATTCACAATCGTTTAATGAACGAATTGTAACAATCAGACACGATGACCTTTTCTTTCTAATTTGTTCCTCTATGTATGAACAAATTAATTACCGTCTGACTCAACGCACGTAACTAACTAATAATGCAGCACTCGTGAGAACTTTTTCGTTGCTAAAATTCATGACTAATACTGTGCCCCACATTGCGGCAGTCATTGCGGCACATGCTATTTTCGGCGATGAATACAATCGAGGTACAAACATACTACGGCTGCACGGCTCCACGGCTGCACGGCTGCAAGGATGTACGGTACAGTTAGGGTTACAGTACCCAACTGCCGCTGACTGGTACGGACTGGATCCGATTGTACTGTGGTACGTGTACTGGTACAGTACCATACATTACTCCTTGAACACGGCCGGTCAGTAACCACATCGTACCTACAGTACGTACGATATAACAACTGTCCTTCCTCCTCCCCCCCAAACCTCAAACATCCATCCAGAGCTACAGTAGGTACATGTGTACCATCCAGGGCACGTACAGTACCTGGTACCACCACCACCATTTGTGCCATTTTATTATTTTTTGTAGAAAACATGAAACATGATGACATGACACATGATAGTAAAAATAGATAGTAAATCTTATTTACAGTGTAAGAAGAATGATAAAATAATGACAGTCCTTCTTGCTCTGCTACTCTAGAGTATCATTCATTCATTCAATCATTCAATCAGTTAATAAATATAATGCCCTCTATAAATTGTGATCAATGTCTCGATAGCAATAATATTCAAGAAGAAGAAGAAGAAGAAGAAGAAGAAGAAGAAGAATGTTGGGGTCTTTCTCCTGATTTTGAATTGTTTGCAAATTATCAAGTCAAGACAATTTATTACCCCTTTGTCCAGGAGGATGATACCACTAGCAGCAACAATGAGTGTAACGTAGAAACGAAGAGCCTGAATAATCGAAAATCGTTTGAAATAGAATTCATGGAACCTGATTCACCATTGGATATTCTCAACAAAGATATTTCTTCGAGTCAATACGATGCTACTGGTCACTGCGTCTGGACTGGAGCTTTCCTCCTCATTGAATGTTTAAAAGATCTACGGGAAAGTCTTTTGGGGAAGAAGTGTATAATTGAATTTGGTTGTGGAACTGGAATAGGTGGGCTTGCTTTGGCGCTTTGGAACGCAAGAGGTGGAGACGCTTCCACATTTGTTTGCTTCACCGATACTGATCCAGCTGTGCTACAAGTGTGTAAAAGAAATTGTATTTTGAATCGATTGAAGAGTGACCAGTATTCGATCAAAGAGTTGACGTGGGGTTCTGAACAGGTGAAAGATGGAAGCGAATATGGAATGTTGTATGATGTTGGACTGGCAACGGATGTTTTGTACGATGTGGACCTGATTGATCCTCTCTTTGCATCTGTTACGACCTTGGTTGTCACAGGGGGGATTTTCATTCTGTCACACATACCCCGTGCTTGCTACAATGAAGGCAATCCTCCCGAAGCCGTCCAAGATTTAGAGAAATACATTGTGGACAAGGCCCAGAATAACGGTCTAATCTTGGAGAAAATTATTCGTCCTCCATGTCCGGAGGAACTGTCTCAAGAAATTTTGAATTTCTGTCCCAAGAATGCATTTTATGGAGCTGGTTTGTTTGTATTTTCTGTCCATCCGAAAAAAAAGATTGAGTGATAGTAGGTACAAGTACACTGTATGTGGATGGGTTGGGTTTCTGAAATGCTACAGTACGTACCACTCTACCCTACAGTTACCAATGGATTTGATTTAATAATAATTGTTTCTTATATGTTTAAAATATTGGATTAAAAGATTTTATTCCGTTTTTTATTCCTTGATCATGATTATGAAATTTACCTGCGGTGCCTTCCTCTCTGGGTTCTTCCACCGCCACGCCCAGCACGTCTGTGACCACGATGAGCCATGTGACCCCTGGATCCGGCACCAGCGCCAGTAACAGTGTTGCTTCGCCTCTGGCCAAAGCCACGGATGTGTTGATCACCTTGTTTGTAGCTATCTCCTTCTCTGAAGTAAAAGTTTCCAGTTCTAGCGTCAAGCAAGCGTTCGTTGGCTTCAACGAGATTGGCTGTTTTCTCCGCAAACTGCAAGGCCAAAATCTGAAGTGAGCTTGCTTCTACCTTTCTTAATACGATGGTTTCAGTCGGTTGATCCCAACTTGCATGAATCTCTCTATTGATCATCATCTTGGAAACGTTGGAATGGACTTCATTTTTTGACAGGTCAAACATATCGCAAAGCTGACCGAGTGAAAGAGAGTCGTAATGTGCAGAGTAAGCATATAAGAATGTGCGCAGTCCCACCAACTTTATCTTTTCAATTAGCATCTTTTGAATTTGTTCTACAGCATTATCACCTGGCACCAGGTTCCAGACTTCGAGACCTGTCAGGAGCTGGGCACAAGTCTTCCAGTCTCCCTTAATCAAAGCCTTTGTCGCGCACATGATGTAGTCTCGAATCTGTTCAGGGGGACCAGTGAAAACCTGGCGGTTGTACATATCATATTGCTTCCTAAATATGCGGGAAATGATCTTAACTCTGCGAGAACTTGCAGCATCCTCTTCTGCAGCAGCCATATTGGGAACTTCAAGGAACATGGCACTAATGAGATGACATGCTTCGATCAAATCAAGATTAATATGTTGATGATAGGGCACTTGTCTTCTCTTTTCTGCCTTCTCTTCTTCCGCACTTTTTTCAGTGTAGCGGTTGCTGGAGAGACCTTGGGCGAGTAGTTCACGATGATTCTTTCCGGAACAGATTTCAGAAAGACATTGGTGAGCATCCCAGATTCTTCCTAGACGGAACGCCGCAAGACCCAGTGTTGTCATCATACGATTGAACAAGATCATGGTTGAAACGTCACCAACATTTGCAATGTTATCCTGGAGATGGGACATGAGGAGAAGATCCCTTGCCTCTAGGAAGCGATCGTGAAGAGCATGGTGATAGATATGACAAAGCATTGCACGAGTCTTGGACCTATCAGTACCCTCCTGGTAAACGAAGGTGCAAAGATCTGAAATCAACTTGGCAGTATCAACGATATCTCCTCCATTGATTTTATCTACGATAGTATCGTGACAGTAGTATAAATGCTCGATACGGCGGAGGGCCAATTCGGCTGCTTCACCCTTGGATTCTACACGAATGAAGTAGTTGTAAACTTTGGTTAGAAGTTTCACCAATTGTGCCTCATCGCGAAGACGTACAATATAATCAACGGAATGAGATGAAATACGCTGGAGACTCTTGATATATTCCTCATCAAGACGGTTCATAAAGAGCGAGAGTGAACCGACGACAGGGATGGTTCTACGCTCTTCGTCGGTCATATTAGCCTCCTTCTCTAAACGAAGACGTTCGGCACGCTCATCTTCAGTCTCGGGTTCTCCCTGAATTATCATATAACGACAGTGAAGGAAGGAATGAACAAATGAGTAAGAGTGCTCACAGTTTCAATGACTTTTTTTCCTCTTGCTTACTTTCCACTTACCGTATGAGGATTCAACAATTCCACATCAGTCGCCGCAACGTTCACAGCACCAAGATCTCCAACATCTTTCATCTTATTCGTGCCCTTTCCCAAAACATTTCCAATCATGACATCATCATCTTCCGTGTTGGCTAGTCCAAGTGTATATTTGCTAGACTGCTCATCACCATCTTCCAAGACAGAAGCAACCCTTTCAAGATGTTCTATACATGACTTCCAAATGGGAGTTTCCATATAATCATCCAAAGTCTTTACCAAATCAAACTGTGCCGTAATGGTATGCATCAAGATTGGAATCTCAACTCTAGGTCCAAATTTGACAGACAATCTAGACAGTTTTTCCAACTGTTTCAATATCTCCCTAGTATCCGTTCCTCTCCTTCCTCTAGACATTACAACCTCCTTGCATTTACGATTCAACACTGCAGCACTCAATTCTTCTTCATTCTCCTTAGTTTCTTCCTCCTTGGCAGCCAATTCAGCCTTGGCCAAAGCCGCCGCTGCCTTGGCTTCCGCACGAGCCTTCCCACGACCTTCCTTATCCTTCACAACCTTCTCTTTGACAACTGTATTCTTCTTGAGCCAACGAGCACGTCCCTTGAGTTGAGAGTAAGCACCTTCTTCCACATCCGATTCCGAGTCGGAAGAAGAGGAAGAGGACGACTCCCATTCTGATTCACTGCCTGATTTATCTTCCTCACTGGAGCTGCTACTACTCGAAGACTGCCATAGGAATGATTGAAAAATGTGCACAAAAGCTTGTGAGATGCAAATGTACAAGAAAAATAACATGCAACAACAACAACAACAACAGCAAGTCACTTCACTCAGGTTTCAAGGATAGATTTAGTCTCAGCAGTCTTCCAAAAGATGATCCTCCCACTATCCACCACTTTGACAGCGGCAGACCATTGTATATCATACAATGACTAAATACAATGAGGAGAGGAAAACAAAATCATCCTTGGATGACTGATTCAGAAACGAGGAATTCAGCCCATGACTAGTAAGTAGCATGGGGTGAATGTAATCATTGTGAAGGAGGGAAACCCCAACGATAATACCAGTACATGTGTATGAATACATCCATCCATCCATCCATCCATCCAGTCAATTATCCATCCATCCATGTATCCATCCAATAATGAAGACACTCTAGAGAACTATTGTTTCTTTCACTTACCTCATCACCACTGGTGCTACTCGAACTACTACCACTTGAGCTGCTACTACTACTACTCGAACTACTACTACTGCTGCTGCTACTCGCACTACTTTCATCCGAATCACTTTCGTCCTCACTCTCATCATCAGATACTACTGCACTCTTTGACTTTCCAACAACAACATCTTCATCATTATCAAGATCAGGCTCCTGTCCCTCATCTTCATCTTCCAAAAGAGTAGGATTTTCTCTATACTCCTTCATTAATTTTTCATAAGTCTTATTATTCTTTTTCAAAGTCAATCCCATACGATTCAGAGCTCTCCCTTGAGTCGCACTCAATTTCTTAAAAGCAGCCTTATCCTTTTTCCGCTCCAAAATATAATCCTCCAAATCGCACAAGAATCGAATGAAAAAGCGCGGGACTCCTCCATGCATTTCAATAATAGCCTTGGACTTGGAGGACGATACCGTTTTCATGAGATCTTCATAATTCGATTGAATCGTAGCATAGTCTTTAATTTTCATGGCATTGCGGACCTTGCGGATGGATTCTTCGAGTGATTCAAAGGTACGCGTCTTGGCTGATTTTACGACTCTGACTTCTTCCTCCGAGTCTACGAGACGTGATATCATCCAGAAGGAAAGAAGATGATAGACAGACAGACAGACAGACAGACAGACAGACAGACAGATGGGATGAGATTTTGATTTAAAATAAAAAAAGCACGACACGACACTTTTAGTAAGAATTGAAAAAAAAGAAAACAAAAAAGCAAAGAATGCTTCAAAGGTTTGCCGTGAGTCGTAAACCGTAATGTTCGACTTACCGGAATCATCACTGAATTCAAGCCAGCGGTTTCCAGCATTCGCTGCCTTGCGGTTGTTGTCTTCCGATGACGATGACGAAACACTTGACTCGTCAGAAGAGGACTCCTCAGAGGAGGATTCGTTTGCTGCCCAAAAGCGAGACATTATGATTGCAACTTGATTTTGATTGAATTGAAATTTGTCTGTTTGCGTGTTGCAAAGGTTTCTCCTGTGGACTACTGTTGTGTGTTTTGGTTTGTTGGCCACAAAAATAATTTACAAAATATTCTTGATGTGGTGTGTGTGTATGTAGTGGTGTACAGTACCTGGTAGTATCGGAGGGGTATGGCCCTTTTACCGTAGTAGTTGTGAGCCTCCTCCTCCTCCGCCTCACAATCTTACAGTACCACTACGTACTACCTGGTAACCGGTACCCTGGTACCATTTACTGTACGTAATAATGTAATAAAATGCTCTGTATTTCTTTGTGTGCGTTTCTTATCCAACCATTCCAATGATTTCCCGCACTTTTTCGATGACAAAATGAAAACCAATGGTGTACTGTACTACACCACCACAATAGTACACTGTAAGTGCTTCACAACCACTCGCTCACTCTCCTCTCTCATCTCACTACCTCCTACTCATC
>JAAMXU010005439.1:0-11126 GCA_019693545.1 Chaetoceros muelleri | reverse complement strand
GGGTTGTGATGTACAGCAGGAGGATTCTCTTGTTGATGTTGCTCCCTTTGTCTACGTATGTTGTTTATCTGATGCAGCTCCATCATCATTTCTTTCTTTATGAAAAATATATGGTTGATTTGTTTCAACTTTCGTCTGTCGCCAATCGCCCAAAAATGTTGAGGAAAGGTGCCTACTGTAGTACAGTATTCTACAGATCCCTACGCAATACATATATATACTATGTATGTACTACAGTCATGTATAGCATAGATCATTTGTCCCTAAAGTAGTACTATGTAAAGTAACATAAGGCAGAATCAAGTCCATGAGGAAATGCTATTCCAAACTATAGCATGGGGGTCATAATGATGGGGGCTACTGTAGCAAAACGTATATGTCTTAACCGTCATTTCAGTTAGATCCAACCACTACTTTTCTTGTCACATTTTCAATCCATATATACAGCAATGACGTTACATGACATACAAACAAGTAGTAACAACAGTGACTCTATATGATTAGCATTAATATGTATGTCGTCATTTTAGGTAATAGACAAGTTTTTGAGTTCTTCTTGGAGGTTGCACGTGTCACCGTCGGCTGCCGAGGGGATGAATGACAAATCTCCAAACGCTCCATAATCTGCAGTCAAAACTGTCCCATCATCCACTTTCGGGTCTTTCTCACTACCCCCATGTACATCATCACAAAAGATTCCAAACTTTAAACCAGTCGATTTTGAGCTTCTTCCATTGGTAGAATGGCGAATTCCATCCGGAGATATGTCTTTCATGACATCCATGATATCCGCAAGTGACGCAGTATCACCATTGCATACTACTCCATCATCGACAAAGGAATCATCATCACTGTCAGAATCATCAGAGTGAATATTAAATCTTGTAGCTACTTCAGATTTCAAAACATTGGTCGGATGTGGACTTTCATGAATGTTATGTATGGCAAACCTCTTTTGAACAAATGACGTTTCTTCTTTTGATTGATTTACACTTTCTTTATCATTATCGCAAAAGATTGCAAACTCTGTTTTGTGATTCTTACTGACATGTGCTTCTTCTTGAACTGCTTCATGGGACGCAAAAGAGTCATCTCTGTAGACGGGAAAAAGTAGTTTCTCGCAATTTTTCTTGGCACTGGGCATGATGGAATGATCAAGTCCGATTGGGCTGGAGAACATCATGCTTAGCTCTCTCGCCGCGAAGCGAGTATTCAAGGTTTCTTCCCTATCCCCCACGACTCCAACCGCATCATTTTCATCAACGGTAGAGCTTGCTGTAGATGTGTTGTTGGCTCTGTTTGATGATCGATTTCCGAAACTAGTATTTACTCCAAAGAGTACCTTTTTGGATTGAGTATTTTTTGTCTCTTTGTTGAATGCTTTGATTTGTGAACTATGCCCGAGTCTGGCGCTATATTCATCATTGTTAATATCACCCATATCTCTCTCTTCGTGAATTGTACTAATGGATCTAGATGCTTCATCCATGTCGATTTCATCAATCGTTGACGTTTCATCAAACTCCATGCAAGAATCTGACAAAGAGGACCCTTGTACTTTGTGTAAAAGATTGAAATTTGCAGATACTGGCGTACTTTTCCATTTTCGAAGCTTGGCACGGTATTCTTCAAAACATTGCTCTCGTGTGTTTCTTTCTTTATCAACAAGAAGACTTTTGTCAAATCCTAGAGGAGCCTTTTCGTTACGAGGCATTTCTGTTCCTACCGATAATGAAATCTTAGAGATTTTTTCTGTCAGGCTAGGATTCGAATGATGCTTAGCTCTTGATGACGATGACTCAGAACCTTCGATCGATGATGATGATAACGAACTGAAAAGAGGGCGAAATGGTTGCTTGCTGTCATCGAGACGGTGCTTCAGGCCTCGATCGTTCGTTCTTCTATGCTTGGTTGGTTTCGTCTCTTCCTCTTTTCCTGCACAATCCTCGTCGACGAACACCTGAAAAGCGGCTTGACCCGAGGTACCAATCGCACCAAGAGAATCCCCAGTAGAAGACGCCCAGCGTGATACCACTGATGATGCACCCGGTAAGTCCCTATCATCCTCATTTTCAGACCCTCTCAAAGTCTGACCGTGCAAGCCTCCTCTCTCGTTCCATGTTTCAGCTGATAGCGTATTTTCCTTCATACGATCAATTTGCTTCACCATACGGGGTAATACAACATTCTCATCATTATGAGCGATGGATACATTCAGATCATATCCATTGTTATTATCATCGTCATCATCAGCAAAAATACTAAATTGTCCATTTGGTTTTTTTGATGCATTCAGATAGTTTTGTTGCTCTGACATTGGCCCAGCTCGTCCATTCCGTGAAACTTGCGTATTATTTGCCATCGTATTGGCCGCCCTACCTCGGTGATTCTGTCGAACTCCTTCTTCTGTCAGTCCAACTAAGGCACCTCGTCTGTTTTGCTGACCCTCACCATCTTCGTTGTCGTAAACACTGTCAGGATTACTCGAATTCGCATTCAACCAATTACGACTCATTCGCCTCTGAAATTGTTTATACCTTTGATTCACAATTTGACCTGGTTGAGCCTTCTTTTGTATAGCTTTACGAAATATCTTATCTGCAAATTGGAAATCTTTTCTTTTCTCTGCAACCCACGCCCATGCCAACCAGAAGATTGCCACTTCTGACCCAATTTTGTGTTGATGGAACAACTTAAACTGTTCCTGTGGATTATCCGTACGATCAGCATAAAGCACACACACTCTAATAAATCGAACATCATTCACATATTTTGGATGGTGCAACAATGAGTGAGTGCACCTCTCCTTCAATAGAAATTGAGCATGAGTGTCAGAGGGATAAGTCTCTTCGTGATATTTAATATACCTTAACCAGTGCACAATCGGATCGTCGTCGACTTTACACTCGGACAGAACTTCATCAATCTCATTTTGATCTCGAATTTTCCTTTCTTCGTACAACTTTGCAAACCTTTCTACTGGGCGAACGAGACGCTCAAAGGCACGAATGTTATGATCCTGTTGTTGACGATGCAACAAAGATGAAGCTGTGCCATCGGGCGCTAAAGCACGAGACAATTTTTCAACATCGCGTCCTCGTTCCAATGGGGCCGCATTTTCCTTATAAAGTTCCCAATCAGGAGTATCAGTGTATTGTTCAGACATGATTTCAATGAATCTTTTTTAATTATTTGGAATGAAGCAGCTTCGCTCAGTGAGAAAGAAGAAGTTGGCGTGTGCCGTTTGAGAAAATGTTTGGGTGAGAGTTTTCATCGAAACAACGGTCGGCACAGATTTCAGAAAAAGACAGATTTTCGTAAGAAGGGCTATTGTGAAAAACGCTTGATACGTGATTCTCTACAGCATCATGTACTGTACAATATCAGAGCGAACACACGAGGACTAAATTTGTCTCACAATCTCGAGCGTGCTTTGATTCGATGCAACGCAACAAAAATAAAGAAAAAAGAGAAATACCACAAAACTGGATTTATCATGAGCTAAATCTTTTTACAAATTGATACGATACAATCACTGGAACCATTACTCTTTGCATTTTGACCATGTCTATTTTTCTTACTCAGTGGTAACTGAAACCCTTGGGGAGGAATGGAGGCCATCCCAATGAAAGAAAAACCAACCGATTTCAAGTCGGCACTCAGATCATGCTTACTCACAACTGCACAATATGCATTTCTCTTTAATCTGGAATATGTGTATTCCATTATTTTCTAGAGACCGTAAATATTAAAAAAGTTAGAGGATGATGAATACAAAAAAGTATATCAACACTAAATCCTACCAATGAAACGATCCATGACCGACATGGATCCCCACCATCCAAAAAATCAAGGAACTCACCAAATTATCATT
Source organism: Chaetoceros muelleri (assembly GCA_019693545.1). Lineage (NCBI taxonomy): Eukaryota > Bacillariophyta > Thalassiosirophyceae > Chaetocerotales > Chaetocerotaceae > Chaetoceros > Chaetoceros muelleri. The sequence goes on along the minus strand of JAAMXU010005439.1, from coordinate 7,252 downwards.
TTTATTATTCATTTCCGTGTTCTGCCCCCAAGGCAAGTTCGTCACGGCACAATCAAATGTCTCACCATCATCATGATGTTTACCAAAGGTCGAATCACCAACACATATCTGGGCAGCGCGCAATGTACTTTCCTTACAAAAAGAAGATCCAAAATAAGAATGTTCCTCGTCTTGAAACAGATACTGCAAGTTTCGAATAGTTCCCTGAACGCATTTTGGTTGTATGTCATAACCCGTGACGTCCATTCCATACTTGATTGCAAAAGCAAGAAACGTCCCACTCCCAACTGTCGGATCCAAAATCTTGATTCGACAATAATCCTCCTCTTCTTCCTCTGCTGCTGCTGCTGCTGGTACTGCAAGCATACCACCATCATTTCTGAGATTATAATGTTGCATTGTCAAATCATAAAGAAGATCTATCAAAATATTCGCCACTGTAGGATTCATTGCGGAAGAATACTGAAATGGTCGCCTTGACCATTCTTTGAGGAAGAGACTGTTCTTGCTGCGGCTGCTGTTTTTGCCATTGTCAATGTTGCAGTTGCTCTCTGCTCCTCCCAAAATCCCATGCAGACGATGGGCAAGATAAACTCCATGTTGTGTCTCAATCAGAATCAAGTCTGTAGGTGGAGGAGCATTTTTGAAACCATCCTTTCGATCGGGATGGGTATCAAGCACTACAGGAACTGGAATGATTTGACTTATTCGACAGAGTAGATTCTTGGTTGTGTAATCCTTTTGAGGCATACAACCCATGCAAATATAATCCAGAGTAAAACCATTCATGGATCCAAAGACTCGAGTCAAATCGGTAGTTTCTCCTGTATCATGCTTTGGAAGACGACATAAAATATTGTTCACTAGTTCATGACCTGAAGTACCAAATGCCAATCCATGTGCGATCCAATCCAAACGATCAAGACATGATAATCGCTGTTGTGCTGCTGCTGCTGCGGGATCTTGTAGAATTTGATCCAGAGAATGATGCTTGTTGTCGTCATGCTCTTTTTGATATGTAATAAGAAATCTACAATCCAACTGTAACAAGTATGATCCAGTATTACGGTCTACACTCAATAGTTTGGTGTCAGTCCAATTACGACTTTCAGCCTGAATCTTTGCTTCTAGAAAGTATAAGTCTGAAAGCTTGAATGATTCTCTAGTTTTTGCAAGAATCAACGATGACGAGGTCTGCTCCTCGTGCTGGAAGGGCGGTATATCAGGATTAGTAGTGCCACACGTTTTGAACGTTTGTCTAGTACTAAAATTACTAATACTAGTTTCATCTTGCTGTCCTCCTCTCTGTGACTCATGATCTGCTAATCTTGAACCATCGGCACTCAGCAGAGATTGTTGTAACAAAACTCCTACAATCTCCTTGTTGTTTTTGCTCGTGGTGATCAGCCTGTGGTGGCGGTGGCGAGGAAACATCAATACTGCACTTCCTCCTCTCCGACGTGCTAGTATTAGTACAGCAGCAGCATCATTATTGGTAGCAACAACATGATGTCCTCGTCCTACTTTTACAAGAAGTTCTGGTGAAGGAGGAAAGGAGGGGGTTATGGTTCTACGATACCTTCTTGGCAGCGATATAAACGACACCACACAAATATGCAAGCCCAAATGACGCAATGTCAATAAAATGAACATTTGCAACTTCCAATTCATTCTTTCCTTTTTTTATCCACTTTCGTACGTCGTATGACTGTCGTGTGATCGTCCATTTTATTTTTACTGGCTCTGGGGTAGAGAGGGGAGAGTAGAGAGTACAGTAGTACAGTATATTCTATCTCCTCGCGTTATTTCTCTATTTCTAACATTTCTCCTCTCCCAAGCAAGAGAGAGAGCCAAGAGACCTTTGAGCAAGCAGCAGTCAAGCAAGGGCCAGTAAAGTAATATAGAGAGAGAATAGTGAAAGAGTCGCGACAAAGCAGGCGGCCTTTGCTTTGTTTGTTGTTGTTGATCCCTCTATCTACTCTTGGAACCCATGATGAATAATCCTGTAAAAATCAACATATTTTTCATATACATCATCTCCCATGTCCAGCTGTGCAGTATTCTTCAAACCTGCAGTGGTTTTCTCCTCGTCTCCACAAAAAGACATTCTATTGCCGTAGGCACTACTACCGTCTCGTTCCCTAATGAACATGTTTGGTATCATAATGTGGATGATGACAAAGTCAAATTCTCTTCAAGACAACGCGAGGATAAATGGCAAAGAAACGTATTTTCAAAATTTTCTTCTTCTTCTAGTGTAACATCAGAAAGGGGACTTTCTCAGTCAAGGGATCCAGAATATCCCTACAATTTCACAGGACGCCTATGGTTTCACCCATCAATCATCAAGGCACCACAAGATAAACAACAAGGCGACGACGAAATAAACAAGGATACTTCTTCTTCTCCCGGATCAAACGTCAAGATCCTCTCCCTCTTTGGATATACACTGGGAGGAACTGTATGTTTGGAATACGATACGTCGCCCGTCGGACCGTATCGTGAATATGTCACAATGTCAGCACTGGTGATGAAGAGGGGGGCGGTTGGACAGTGGGGTAGTAGACTCTATGTGTCCACGTCTCAAGCCGAACGAGTTTGTAGAGATATATGGGGTGTTCCTGCGGAACTTGCAAGCATTGATTTTGTGGACGACGGGGAAAGATTGCGTGTGGCTTTGCCACCGAATTCACTGGTGGGGGAGGAGGAAGATTCAGGGTTGCCACGGATTCGTGTGGAGGGATGGAAGAATACGAGAATTGTGGTTGATCCTCCGAATGTTGGGGAAAGCAATGGCAGAACAAGATGGGGCAATTTGCCAGTTTATTGGACGCCAACTATCAAGGCTTTGTGGTTGCCGTTTATTCTATTTCGCGAAAGTGGTGGTGATGTGGGGAAGAATCTTCCACTGCACCGATTGAGATTGTCTGCCAGTGCCATTCATTTGCATTGGTCGGGCATCAAAAGAAGCCATGGTACGAATGGAGAGTATCCTGAAAAAGATATGGAAGAGAAGAGTTCACTAGCCATACCTTTGGGGTTAGGTTTGGTGGTAGACAATGTACTGATTGAAATTGGAAAACGTTTAGAGGAGGATCTTTGACGTTCATAACGAATGCAGATGCCATGTACTAGCTAGTTACAATGGAATGAATGATGTTCAGTGCAAGAATAGAAAATGAAATTTTGATTATTAGATAATATTTTGAATGGTTTAAGAGAGTAATATTCCGTGTCCCCTCAACGTTTGTCGTACAATCACTGAAAAATATCTGCATAATCATTACCCCCGCTTCATTGATCAGTCTTCATCGCTAGAATCGTCGTCCATACTTGGAAATGAAGAAGGTTGAACTGCAACAATCGGGGAAACAAACATTAGTTCATCGAACGATGCGCGCTGATTATTACCCGTGGAAGAATGGAAACTCTATAATGGCCTACTAGTGGTAGCAGTTGTACAATCAGAATCGACTAGAATGCACCATCGCGAACGACAAAGTTCGGCAGTAAACTCAAGAGAACCATAGTCTCGGGACATGTCATTGGCTACATATTCGAAATTCAAACTGTGCTGTGCAGTTGATTCTTTTAATGTTTCATCCATCGAAGGCGTCCATACGATTGTAGTTGGCACAGAAGGTACACCACTTTCAAGGGAAATGTGATGTGGTGGTGCATTTTCTTTCATTTCATCCTCATGCTCCTGAAGGAGGATATTGATTGGATTAGAATCGTCAATTGCTGTTGTGTTTGATGATTTGAAAGACTCAGTTGAAGGAGAATCCTTGGTGTTTCTTTCGTGTTTTGTATCCTCGAGTTTGGAAGCATCAAAGCCATGTGGAAAATCTCCTTGTGCATTAAACATGTTCGGTTTATCCAATAATTTATCCGGGGCAAAGTCTGGAGTCAAATTGCCTTTTCTGGCATGAACATGTGAAGAATCGTCGAATGAGGTTGGAGACTCGTCATCTTCTTGTTCGCGCTTTACAGCCTTGCATTGAGAAGAAGAAACATCTCGCGCAAAAGTAGGGCTTTTCATTCCATCCAAATGATCCTGGAGGACGCCTTGGGTTACGTCAACGAATGCGGGCTCGTAGCACACATTTGGACAATTTTCCCTGTTCCTATCATCGTATTCTACATCTTCACCTTTGGAAGCACTAAAATCTTGATCAGAAGCATCATGGAAGTTTCTCATTTCGTTCATTTTCTCTTGGACAGTATCATGGCTCGAGTCAGAATAGCAAAAATCTTCGGATTTGAATGACGCTGGAGAATCATTGCCATCTTTATAATATTCTGCCTCTTCGGTTTTGGAAGAATTAAAAGGCTGTTCAGATGCCTCTTTCTCTACATTTTCGCAAAAGTTTTTGCTCGACTCATTATCGTATGGTGTATACTTGTCTCCATCGAGAGGAGTTGAAGACTGTGTTTCGTCAAGATCTCTAATACGATATATTTCTCGCTCTCTTTCAGCAGCCTCAGCAGCCTTCTTTTCACGATTTTTCTTTCTGAGAAGATTCTCTTCTTGTTTTGCCTGCTGAGCTGGAGTAGGTCCAAAAACCTTAATGGCTTCTTTTTCACTCACAGCTTTCGCTTTTAATTCCATTTGCCATTTTCGAAAGCTGTCCATCCCTCTAGCTTCGTCTTGCTTTTTTCTCTCTTGCCATTCCATTTTAGTTTTATGCTCAGCATCACGGCCACCAGTAGACCATGCTTCGCATGAAGCTCGTTCCATATCGAATATCGGTCTATCTAAGTACCGTAGTCGTTTGTTGGCGACAATCATCTTTTTCCGAAAGTGTGCGACGTCACTGGTGATCGGATTGCCATTCATATTTAGGGACAACAGAGACGGGACTTGAGATAGAGTATGAATGATGTCTTCTCCCTGCAGATGGTTGTGGCTGAAGTCCACACTTGTGATATTCTTGCATTTCTTGAGAGTTTCTAAATCGTTTGCTGTAGATAATCCATTCTTAGAGACGTTAAGATTCGATAATTTGGGAAGGGCATCTATTCCGTCGAGATTAGTCAGTCTGTTTTCACTGATATCTGAGGAGAGCTTGAAGTGTGAGATTCCGCTCGATTGTGAAATTTTAAAATTAAAAATATACCTTACCTAGCTGCACTAAACTTGTTAGTCCTGTAACATTCTCGATGGAATTCAAAAGGTTTCGCTGAAGGAAAAGGCAGCGGAGTGATGATAGATGACCCAGGTTTTCAATCTTTTGTAATCCATTAGAGTCCAACCATAGTGCTTTCAAATTTACATATTCCTCTAGATTTTCAATTTTTTGATAACCTTTATAGTGAAGATACAACTGATCATTCAATGACGGAGTCGAATACCCAGAATGTTCGAGAGCAGCTTTTTGAATCTCTCTCCTCGTCATGATAGGAAGGATGCTTTCGAAATCATCACTGTCTAAAGTCCTAGAATTACTGTCACATGGTTTCGTTTCATATGAGTTCTGGCTTGGAAGAATGCTCACGATCGTAGTCATTCGAATGAGTGTGGTAGTGTCAAATATTATGGCAAGATATCAGGGACTTATTAATCAGGTCTTTCATTGCTCCCCTCTAGCTAGCGCTAGGGACTGAAACTCTTGAAAACACGATAGATGAATGTCGAAACACAAACATGCCACAACAGTCCGAATAAAATGAAAGTCAATACCTTGCATGAAAATGCCAAGTATTGACTCAAATCGTCCAAGAGCAAAAAGAAAGGTAACATTTAGAGAAGACGAGTCTCCAAAGCAGGCAGCAGAAACTGGACCAATGAGCAGGAATAAAACTGCCAAACAAAGCGATAAAAGTGACAGAAAGCAACGAGATTGGATAAAACGACCCAGTCAACATGACGAGGAGAGGGCATATATGCGTGAAACTTTCATGAATAGTTTCGTCAGTGAAAACAGTGATAGAAGGACCAGCTCCCATAGCTTCAGCTCAATTGACAGTGAGAGTAGTTTCAAATCTTACTCTTCAAGACATGAACCACGTAATACTTCTGCAAACAGACATGGCAAAAACTCCAGCCATCGTAGGTCTTCATTTCAGAGAGTTAGAACAAGTTTCCGTAAGATGGTGTCAGGTTCAACCCCAGATAAGCCCTGTGTTCATTATCTGATTTTGATCGTTATCAGTATGGTGGTGGCGATTGCACTCGTCATTAGCGGTGCGTTTGTCTATGACAAAGTCTTCAAGAACAAAACGGACTCAACATCTTTGCCATCAAATAATGAGAAAACGAGTTTCCCATCCCAAACGCCGTCAGTTGACATTTTGAACACATATCAACCAACTCCCTTCAGTCAGCCATCAAAGCCACCATCCTCTTTGCCTCTGACTCCAAGTAATGTCGGTTCCTGTAGGAATAATCAAACCTTTATATTCATTTTGTTCAATGGAAACTTGCAACCATGCGAATGGTTCAACCACGACAAGAAGTCGGAGGCTCGGAAGAGAAGGTATTGTGTCAACGAAACCATCAGTAGTAACTGCTGCGAATCATGTGAAGGTTTCGTCCTTGATGACATGGTCCCTTCATCTTCACCGCTGAACATATCATCCCTGTCACCATTATCGTCCGCTTCAAATGCGCCCTCAAGTAGTGCACCTTCACACTTTCTATCATCCTCGCCTCCAACATACTTCGACACATGCATCAATAATCAAACATTTGTATTCACCTTGTTAACCGGAAACGAGCAACCATGCAGCTGGTTCAACTATACCAATAATACAGAGGAGGAGAAATACAATTACTGTGTAAACGACACGGTCAAAAGTAATTGTTGCGAATCGTGTGAAGGAATACCATATCTCGACATGGTGCCTTCTTTATCACCATCGACCTCACCGACAGTGATCAACGGAACTAGACCATCAAGCTCGCCAACATTTATCAATTGAAACGGATGAAACCGAATATGTAAATAGATGACATTAAACACAGCCAAGTTCCTTTTTCCCCTCTCATTTAATGGACCATGTCGATTGCTGTGTCAGCAGCCTACATGTGAACATGAGTTACTTTTCACCAATTGCCATATGATATCAACAAACCCACTTACCATTGATCAAATCTAGAATCCGAAAGTGACATGAGAGACATTGGTGCATAACTTAACGTGATAAAACTTTTCTTCATGCGTTCAACTCTGGGCTTGATCCTTCCTTCTAAGCTGTATGCTAAAATAGCAGGTTGATACAACACTAATTCTTTCAATTCTTCTCTGGT
>JAAMXU010005438.1:0-12546 GCA_019693545.1 Chaetoceros muelleri | reverse complement strand
TGTTTTTTATTTTTTCCTGCCAGAAAAAATAAAAATCCACAACGTATATTATTGGCCTTATGGACACCTTCAGACTTTTGCCTTTCTTTCGATATTTTTGAAAGCATGGACTTTAGATTTTAGAATTAGTTGGAATCAACGCTTTCTAACTTCTTCCGATATCCGACATCCACACCGTCAAAAAATGGTTGATCTTTGTATCATACTTCAAAGGAGCTACTAATATTACAAGTTGAAAATGATTTGGGTGAAAACGGTCGCACGGTTCATTGGAAAGAAACCGAAGTTATTTTTGTTCACTACGTTAGGATTATGTGTTTTTTTCACAGTCGTCGCGGCAACCTTGGGAAACTTGAGCATCACTATTGATAGCAAAGGCTGGAAGAGCAGAGGAACTACCGTTGCCAAAAGAGCGATGCAAAGTGATATTGTTGTGAAATTTCAACAAGCGTTATTTTATGATTCTTTCGATGGACTCCCGGAAGAAGCTACAAGCTTGTATAACTCTCCGTGGGATTACATGCAGCAAAATACAATCCCTGGTTACATTAAAATTGGAACGTTTGGTCGAAGGTTGGAGTTAGATTCCAAACCTAATTGTGATTTAACCAATTGGTTCTTAGAAGAGCTTCATTACGACCTACAAAATCATTTCTCTGCGATTTGGATGGCGAATCAAGGATATTCGCTCCTCGACCCAAATTTGGTACTTGAAATGTGCAAGGCAGAGAGAGTGACTACTAAAATCCTTGGTGATGAAGACTTTTGCTATTCTTGTGAAGCAAACAATTGTCCGGAAGCTCACTCGTTGATTCATTTAATTTCCTCGGAATTGGGTTATACGACAGAAACATCAACCTGCGAAGAAATAGTTGAAGCATATTCTCCTTTGCAAGATGAAATAACTCGAAGGCTAGTTGGTTGCGCAAACGCCGTGAGATCTGTTTCTAATTGGAATTGTACTATGCCAACATTTGCATCCAATCTTGTTGATTCTGATTTTGGAGTCGATAACAACTTAGTTCTTAAATACAGTGCGTCCATCTTTTTCACCTCTCATTGGATTGAAGACGACGACGCAAAGATACTCTTCAGGCTCTATCCCTCCTTCGGAAGAGCCAAGTCAAAATCTCTCAGAGTCGTATATGATACTAAAAATCAAAATCTCAATATTTTATCACAGGTTGGTATAATGTTGGATGATATTGTGAGTAATATTTACATCTGTCATCGAGTCTTTCACTGGAATAATTCTCACACTTTTTAACAATACAAGAAATTGGCTTTTGCTTCCGTTCTTGTCACGACCATTGCCATCTGTTTACATACAAAGTCAGGTTGGCTCACATTTATAGGTTGCCTTCAAGTTATCTTTGCAGCTCCATTATCCTATTGTGTCTATCGCTTCATCTTTAAATTGGAATTGTAAGTTATTTGGTGATAGTTTACTTCTTACTTCTATCCATTGTGTCAAACAAATCTCACGGTTTTCAATCGTAGTTTCCCTGTGATAAACTTGATTGGGCTCTTTGTGTCGTCAGCGCTTGGCGCTGATGATTTGTTTGTCGCAGTTGACAAATGGAAAAATGCTCGAATTTCTCATCCCTCAAAATCGACAGAAGATATTGCCGAGATAGCTCTACCTGACGCAGCTGGTGCGATGTTTCTTACTACGTCAACGACCGCAGTTGCGTTTTTTTCGACATGCATCACTCCTGTACCACCTATTTTTACCTTTGCTTTGTTTTGTGGTCTGTTGGTGATTTTCAATTACGTTTTAAACTGTGCATTAGTGTTTCCTGCTCTCTGCCTATATGATACTTGGATATTTCAAGGCAGTAGGAATAAATGCGTTAGTATTTCATGCACCAGAAGAAGCAGAAACACTTCAGATGGTTTATCTGAACTTGATTCTGATCAAAGTTCCAATTCTATTTCCTTGATACACAAAATCCTTTCGTGGTACTACAGCATTATTCATGGGTACCGATTTTTAATTATAGTAGTAATGGTGGGAGCCATAGCGATTTCGACGTACTTCGCGACCGGCATCGAATTGCCTGAAAACTCAGAAGTGAGACTGCTTCCTTCTAGGATCTCTTTTGAGCAGCATTATGAGACAAGCAGGAAATTGCTGTCGTATGAACGAATTTATGCTTATGGCAGCTTAGTTCGTATTTTGTTTGGAGTAAAGCCTGGAGATACTGGTAGGTATCATGATCCTGATACACTTTCTTCTATGATTTTAGATGAAACTTTTGACCCGAGTCCAAAAGAATCGCAAGTTTACTTGAAAGGTTTCTGCGAAAGACTGTGGCAAGAAGAGTTTGCGAGAGCCCCGCCTTCTTACAAATGTCCAATCAATTCATTTGATGACTGGTTAGGAGAACAATTTAGTTTGAGCAGTGATACTCAGGATTTTGGGTATATAACTTATTGCAAAAATACAACCAACTCATTACCCATGAATGAGAATAACTTTCACAAATGTTTTTCTCATTGGAAAAGAACGTTTGATGCCGATGTTGGTCCTCGTTTAGATGTTTTAGGTCAGGATGATTTTGTCAAAATCATGTGGTTCGAAGCTATTACCCCTATTCATCCCGATGATCCTTACAATGAAATGAACAGGGCATGGAAACAGTTTGAACATTGGATTAAGAATGATGCTGTTGCTGCACCGTCTAGTGTTAATAAATTTTATCATACAGGTGGAATATGGTGGTGGAAAGACACGAACGGTCAGATGCTAAGAACGGCTCTCGGATCAGCAGTGATTACCATCCTGTTTTCTGCTGCTGTTGTTTTAGTGTCATCAAGATCCTTGCGATTGACTCTATTTTCATGTCTGAGCATAGCCTATATTCTTGCTGCTGCTACAGCTTGTCTTGTAGGGATAGGTTGGACTCTGGGGTTTTTGGAAAGTGTGTGTTTTGCAATCCTCATTGGTATAAGCTGCGATTTTGTAATACATTTTGGACACGCTTACATTTCCTTTGGCGGGTATCGCACAAGGGGAGAGAGAACCAAACATACTGCCATTCATATGGGACCGTCAGTTCTTGCTGCTGCATTGACAACATTTTCTGCAGCGCTCCTTATGATATTTTGTACCTTGAATTTTTTCACAAAGTTCTCCCAGATGCTATTGCTAACCATTGTACATGCAATAATTGGAAGTTTTGTCGTATATTTAGTGTTATGTGACACTTTTGGACCAGCTGAACCTACCAAACTTTACGATGATGTTGTATCACGCTTCTGGGGAAAGAAACCTACAAGTGTGAATGAATCAGATGCGGAAACTGAAAGCCGTCAATGCATAACAGAGACAACCATATCTGCGCCCGAGATTACAGATAAGCAGCATTCTAATACAGAAAATGAGGGAAATGACTCGTTCCACGATGGTATCTAGAGTATGATTTCTTTACATAGATCAAATCTCTACGTTTAGCTTGGTTTTACTGAGTGACGCCGTGCTTCCGCCATTCGCTGCTGTGCTAGAGACGCTTCTTTGTCCCATCGAATGGCAAAGCTAACCACCCAAAACAGAATAAAACAGTGCACCCAGGTCGCCACAGTCATAGCAAGTACGATCCCTAGAACACCACAAGAGATGTCTTTTACTTCGCAGAGAGTTGTGCCATCGTGAATTCTGAATGAATTATAGTACGCCAATGGAATTCCAACTACCCAATAAGCAAATACAACAACTGGCATGACAACAGATTGTCTTCCGCAACCTTTGATAACTCCGTTTAGAGCAACCTGTATTCCATCGGCAAATACATATACAGCTAAGAAGGGAATGGTCCTAGCCGTCAATTGCACGACATTCTCATCATGTGTAAATATTGATGGAAATAATGTGTGTGGAGTGAACATTAACACGCAGCTCATGATAAAACTAAAAATTCCAGCAAAAAGTATACTGACATTCGACGCCAGTTTAGCTCCGTCAGAATCGTTCATGCCTAAGAACAGCCCGACACGAGCCGATGAAGATGCCGAGAATCCTATTGGAAACATAAAGAAAAAAGTGTTGATTGTTTGGTATATAGACATCGCACCAAGGTCATATTCAGGGTCGGGGTGCAGCCGCCCAGAGAGAAAAACGCCCACTTCACTCGCCCACCATTCACTAATGATGACTATCCCTGGCAATGCTAATGATAAATATTGCTTGATACCCATCACATGAAGAGCTTCGCAGAATTCAGTTATGAAACTGAAATGCGTCCTTCCTATGGCCTCAGCCCCAGTCGCCCGCAGAACACGCTTTCGCCCATGCTCGGTCCCAAATAAAAATATACAAATGATGAGAGGCTGCAGCATCTGAAAAGCAACAGTTGCCATGGCTACTCCAAGATAACCCCAGCCAATAATGTCAACAAACAAAATGTTGGATGGTATGTGCATTAGGAAGCCTACAAAAGCTGCCCAAGCTGGAACGTCCGCAATTGAAATAGCTTGAAGCCATGAAGTCAATGTCCAATTTACACTGTACGCCCATAGCCCTGGCGCGAGTATCCTCAAATAAGACGCAGTCATCACTGCCAATTTCTCTTCTTGCCCAAGGTATAATAAAAGTGGTTCAATCCCTTTCATCCACCATATTCCTACCGGTATGACAAATGCTAATTGAATTAGAATCCCTCGATAAAGGAAAACTAGAGGCTGGAGTGGAGCAGAGGCAGAAGAGTCAACAGAATGGTGTTCCACTGGAATGTCGTAGGATACAATTATGTGTTCCCCGGAAGGAAGCAGAGGAGATGATTCGACTTTTTTGTCCGGGCTCTCTTGCTCTGGATCTTCTTGTCGACTATGTTCATAATTTGTCCTTCGCTTCGCATCCACAACAGTTCGACCTTTCAAAAGAAGGTCCCCTCTAGCCTGACCAGTTAACGTAGTGATTGCTGTGGACAATCCGACGCTAAGACTCATTCCGGTGACGTTACATAGCGTAGTTGCAAGCGCTGCAGCTGCCAGTTCTTCTGGGCCGATTGCACCAACGAAGTGTAAACTGATGATCCATGGAATTTTGTACAACAAAAGTCCCGCAGTCGTCGGGAGTGCTATTTTAAATTGCTCTTTTGTTTCCTCGAAAAACATTGCTCTCTAGATAAGGATAGTATAGACAAATGAATAAATTAATGAATAAACAAACAACCCTTTGAAATAGAAAAAAAAATGTGCGAAACAAACGAAGGAATAAACAATAGAGGCAATAAATAGAGCGATGAAGAAGTGGTGGCAGAGACCATGGACCATGAGACGGAGATTTTTCATTTTTTTGATCAAAAACCAAAAACGCGAACAAGGCGTACGTGTACGTTGTTTTTCTTGTACACACTACGAAAGCGTGACAGATCTGCTCTGGTTGGTGCAGTACTACAGTACTACTGTAGATAGCTGTAGATCATCCACACACTCAAAAAGATGACAGCACAAAAAGCCAAAGTTCTCAAATTTTATGACTTTCCTCAGCTTTCCTCTCAGCACCGGTGGGTATCCCGATACGGCATCATCTCCTTTCTCTCCCCTCTATTACAAACAAAAATCTATATCTATCTGTCTTTTTCACCAACACAAAGAAAGTTCAGTGTTCTTCACTTATCTATTGTGGTGTGCCCCCCTGTTTCTCCAAACTAATTAAAGAGAGTAAGAGAGAGAATAAGCTCCATAGCTTTGTGGAAAGTGTAAATGTATTGCGGGTAGGAATGGGTCTTGTGACACTGAAACATCAATCGTCTTAATTCGTCAAATGATCGCCCACAAAATATCATTAAAGAAAACGATACATGGAGCATGCCATCTCATCAGCGGCTCTTTGGAAATTCGTCGATACGCGGCACCTCGGGTATTATATCAACGTTTGTATCACAAAAGCACTCTCTTTCTGAGACAACTTAACGGCGTAGCTGAGAAAAGACTGCCCTGCTCCATATTGACTGATATAGATTTGATCGAGTCAATCCCTTTGGAAGATGTACGGAATTTTTGCATCGTCGCACATGTTGATCACGGAAAAAGCAGCTTAGCCTCTCGCATATTAGAACTTACTGGAAACCTTGGAGTGGAGCAGCAATGGGCTGCCATTGAACATGCGGGATGGACAGAACGTTACAAGAAACCAATATTACATTCTAATCATAAATCTGCTCTCGCTGCCGCTGACAAAGAACAGATTGAATTATTAGACACGCTCGCAGTTGAACGCGAAAGAGGAATCACAGTAAAGGCTTCAGCAGCAACAATGTTATACCCCCATCCATCTGCAAAGGGACCGAATGGTGTTTTACTGCTAAATTTGATTGACACCCCGGGCCATATTGATTTTGGGACAGAAGTGACAAGAACTCTATCTAGTGTTCAAGGAGCTGTTCTCCTATTTGATGCTGCGCAAGGCCCACAGGCACAGTCTATTAGTGTGCACGAAAAAGCAAAGAAGATGGATAATGTAAAGACAATCATTCCTGTTTTGACAAAGGTTGACCTTCCAGCAGCCAGAACTCTCGACGTTTCTCTTTCTGTGTCTGAATTATTTGACCTCGATCCCGATACAATATTACATACTTCAGCAAGATCGAGGATTGGAATCAGTGATGTACTGGATGCTGTTTGCAAAGATATCCCCCCACCTGTTAAGCTTCCCGACGATGACGATAAAATACTAAGGGCTAAAGTCGTTGATTCATGGTTTGAACCTCAACGTGGTGTTGTCTGTTTGGTCCAAGTTCTTTCAGGTGAATTGCACGAAGCCTGTCGTGTATCGATTATTGAACCCTACAAGAATGCTGCTAGCAGTCGAACACCTGATTTGTCGGAACATTGGAGTAATGCAAAAGAACATTACTCCATACAAGATGTTGGCTTAGTATTGCCCAAAAGGTTACGAACAAAAAGGATTCGTCGAGGCCAGCTAGGTTATGTTATCGTCGGTTTGAGAGATCCTAGACAAGCGAAACCGGGTGGAATTATGACTTTACAGAAAGATCTCGGTACAGTTCTAAATATGCATCTACCCAGACCCTCGATTTTTGAAGAAAATGCGTCCAAGTCGGTATTGTATGCTTCAGTCCATCCTATGGAAGGAGAAGGATTTGATGATCTTGCTGCCGCAGTGGATAGATTAGCACTGAACGATACAGGGCTAGAAATTCATAGAACGGCTGGACATTCAAACAGTGATGGAGGCCCTTTCCTTGGTCCCGGTCTTAGAGTTGGATTTCAAGGTTTGTTACATGTCGAGGTGTTTCAACAGAGGCTAGCCGATGAACAAGGACTTAAAGCCATAGTAACACCTCCTAAAGTTCCTTACAGAGTGACGTATCTCCCAAGTAAATCGAATAAAAGACCATCTGATGCTCCCGAGACAGAAATTATAGAAGATCTTTCCAAGTGGCCTGGTCAAGGTGTTCGGTTTAAAGTCGAGGAGCCCATGGTAGATGTTCGAATCATGGCTCCAATTGACTATGCTGGCAACATTATGGATTTGATAAAGCGCAAACGAGGAGTCGATATGGAATCAAAGCCAATAGATGAATACACATTTCTCTTTACAGCAGTGATGCCATGGGGTGAAGTTGTTACGAGCTTTTTTGATGATTTAAAAAACTGCTCAGCAGGGTATGCCTCTTTTGATTATAAAGAATCAGATCCACCATTTCGTGAATCCAATCTTTGCAAAGTTGATATCGTGCTAAATGGAGAGGTCGTGGACCCATTAGCTTTTGTGTGCCATAAAGATTCGGCATATGAACAAGGTAAAGCTGTCTGTAAAAAGTTGCAGGATGTACTACCGCGTCAACAATTCGTAACAGTGATACAAGCAAAAGCTGATTCAAAGATCGTTGCTAGCGAGCGCATTCGTGCTTATCGGAAAGACGTGCTGAAGACTGGCGGGTCAAAGACCGTTGGAGGTGGAGACGTCACAAGAAAGAAAAAACTGCTAGAAAAACAAAAGAAAGGCAAAAAGAGGGCGCAATCAACTGGTAGAGTGACCCTGAGCCAGGCTGCATTCAACAGTGTCATATCCAGATAACAAAACACTCACGTAATAAAATGGAGATGTCTTGATTGAGGCAACTTTTAGGATTATGCTGTTATATTATGTTTGATAGTAATTTGTTCAAAGCATTGTTACCATGCCCAATAATAGTATCCTCATCCTCCGAAAATGAAGACTCTTTGCTCGATGCAGACGAAGAATACTTTTCATCCCCTTCCGGAATCGTTCCGACCCGGGATAAAAGGCTATGTAAGGCATTCCGACCGGGCGCCGAAGTACTACGTAGTTCCTTGGTAGATAGTGAACCTGACGACTGAACACTTTTCTCATCATGATGTTTCTGCTTCTTTCGCTTTCTATTTTCTTGAACTTTGGTTCCCACCATCCTCATACTTGGAGGAGAACTTTTCTTTGATTTCACTTGTTTTCTTTTTCTTTCGCGAGCATTGGGGCGTGCTAAGTCCACCCGATTCCTAGTTCGTCTTTTATCACTTGCCTCCATCGAGGCGTTCACTTTCGGCATGGCTAGTAGAACCTCTAGTGCTTTATCACCTGGCCCAGTACCGAATGAATCGAGACTTGCTTCACTGTTGCTACTGGTACTGTTATAGTCTTCGTCACTACCTGTGCGCGAGTGCACTCTCTTTTGCCTTGAATCGTCAACGAGCGATAGTAAGTTGTCAAGGGCAGATAATCCTTGCAGATCATCCATTTCCATAGCAGTAGGCTCGGATTCTTCATCACTGTATTCCTTTCCAATCTCATCATGTATGTAATCTTCAAATAGCCAGTCATTGTGGTTGACACCGCTATTTTCGTTCCTGTGGAATATTCGTGCACTGGGCTGTGGTTTAAAGATACGAGGATGTTGAGATGAAACAGCCATCCTCTGACTTTTCCTGAAAGCCTTTTGAATTCCAGCCTTCACTCCAATAGGAAGACAAGAAGGTAAAATAAATTCATAATCTTGTTCAACTGAATTTCCATCTCGGTAACGAATGAAATCTGATGTATCAGCAAGAAATGATTCTTGATCTTTATTGTAGTCATTCACATGGCTATCAGATGCCTGGACAGAATGACGTAATATGGCATTTTCGAGTTTTTGTCTTATAGTTGAACAGTTACTTCGATTCTGACTTTGATGCCGCCCTTGAATAATATCTTTAAGAATATTTTCAATCGAATTCAGTTTTAGGGAAGGTCGATAGTTGGACTTGTAACGGTTGATATCCAGAGATAGACTTCCTAAAATTCTGTCGTATTGCTGCTGATGCGCAGCTATCAATTCCTCGAAAGATGAAATCGATAGAACTTCGTCAATATCTTCATGAATTTGCTTATCGGTGAGAAAATCTGATGAGAACAAAGTGGTATCTAATGAAGTAGTAGCATGCTTCTCATTCTCATTTAAATCAGCAGAATGATAGTACTCTTCACTTCCAATGAGGCCCTCCAAAGAGCTCGGTCCCGCATACTCACAAAGTAAAAGTGATGACTCCTTCAGTCTATCAATAAGATACACACAGTCTACAGCCATATCAGAAATCAAAGATAGTTGGTGGCATGATAGTAAATCCATTATGGCCATCGAAACGTCTCTTAACTGGATGAAACAGTGATATTGGTCCAGTGAAATTCGAATCGGTGCACGAAAATACCTTCGAAATGCCCTCCTCCCCCCTTGATCCGATGAAGCACCCATGGGCATCACGGATAAGATTTGTTTTAGTTCAGATGCTGAGAGATCGTTGTAACTTTTCTTTTGGAGAATGTTGACATTCAACGGAAAGTTAGGCAGGGGATTCGTCTCATAGAGTGCATACAGCGCAAATACTGCAAAGACGCGGTCCACGAAACATTTTTTGCTCGTTTCACTTTCCAAACTTGGACTACACAAATTTTCGTCATATTCCATACACAAAAGATCCAAAACAGCCGAAAATATCATTTGTATGTACCCCTCTTTGTCACATCTTGGAGGAGAGCACCTTGTGTGAATGATTCCAAACTTTGTCCTACGAAACGTCTCCTTGAAAATCTGAAATGCCCTTCCTGGTGCACGTTTAACCACTGCATTTTGCGCCGATGGAGGAGACCAAACTTCCTCAAGATCTTTTCGAAACTCTTGTCTTAACGATAACAAATCTGCACGGATGGCTCTTTGAACTGGTCCTCCGTACATTAATTGACTTGATCGATAATCATTATGCCGTTTACTGCTCTGATGCTGATTGCTGGTGACACTTGCGAATTCTGCTTTTTTCTTGGCGGCTAGCTTTCCACCAAACATTGGTATTCTTGGGACCAGAGGCAACATTTTATCCTCTTTGTATTCTCCATGGCAATCGACTGTGACCGATAAAACGAAAGCGGTCGGAAGGTATACTATTCTTCGGGACTAATTGTGTTGCGTTCTCAGAGTTCAGAGTTCAGAGATGCATATTGTTCTGTTTCAGTCTTAAGTGGTTAAAAGTAACCTGTGACGCTATCACTACAGATGAGTTGGTTGAGATGTTTGAGTTTTTGGAGACAGAGAACAGTACATACACTGTATGTACTGTAGACAAAAAGGCTAACAGTCTACCGTATTTTGTAGGTATTTTATATTTTACTATGCCCTACAGTAGATAGATAGTACTGTACCATATACCTCTAGCTAGTACCCCCCTCTCAACGGTTTTTAAAAAACGTGTTTACGGAGTATGTATTATGGCACGGTACCCGGTGTAGATACTAAATTACTCCTCTAAAATACACAGTACTACGGTAGACAGCCAACAGTCTTCGGGTTTTCTCGCGCAAAAACTGTCAGAAAGGTACACACGTAGACTTGGGACAGAATCATAAAGACTTGATCTTCATAAATCTTTTGAAAAATCTTCTTCTTGTGCATTCTTCGTTACATCCTTAGTCATCTTCTCAATGATCACTGCATATGCATTACCACTGCATCATAAAGTAAAACGATTGGGTATTCACGCAGCTTCACGTTCCTCCTCGACCTCGTCGTCCTACTGCATCCTGTATCATCAAGTCATTTATTTCGCATTGTCGATCTTGCTTGTAATTCTTTAGCATATGAAGAATACGACATACTTTTGCCTGGTGATTATATTTCCAAAAGTCTTTTCTTTTGCACCTCTTCTTACAAACTCTCAACACAGATATTCAACGATGCCGCCGTCATCAGCTTGTTCAGAATTTGAAGCCCTCAACAGCGACCTGCTGTCGTCACAGGCGCTCTCCTCATTTCGTTTCACAGCGAGTTCGAAAATGACATTTCCAACTCCTGATCCTGAGCCTTTTGTCATTCCCGATACTTTGAAGGACGTTATCCCTGATGGAATTGAACTTCGCAAGGCTAGTCATGGCCTTGGTATGTTCGCCACAAAGTTCTTCGCCAAGGGCACGACGCTTTATACAGGCATTCAAATCGTCGTTCCCAACACATTCCGTAGGTTTAAGTTGGTAACAAACCAAGGAACGTTTGATCTGGATACTGATACTCACTCTGTACAGTGCAGTGAAACAGAGCGGTGGGTGTATTTGTTCGATTCTTTCATGAATCATAGCTGTGATCCGACGACCATTTCTAGACAAACTTCAGAGCAGAGAGAGCGAAATGAGTACGATACAGTTGCTTTAAGAGATATATCCCCGGGAGACGAGATTACCTGTGACTACTTGGCTTTCGAATATGACTGTCATGGGAAAGTCATTGAGAAATGTCTTTGTGGTGCTCCACAGTGCGTTGGTAGAATAGCCGGCTTTCGTTTCTTATCCACCGAACAACAGAAAGCTAGAATTCACATTGTTGATGATGAAGTTCTCCTCCGCATGTCGGATGATCCCGAAAACAAACTATTGTACGTTCAGGACTTGAAGTGCCCAACAGACCGAGTACAGATTGTTCAATCTGATACCACCGATATCAAAAAAGGTTTCAAAATGATTGCCAGTCGTTCGTATGAACCCGGTGATGTCATTTATAGGAATTCGTCCTTGTTGTATCCAGAAGATTTAGATATTGTTGTTAAGTTAGATCAGCACAAGATTTGGTTGTCCAAGTCAGATCACACTGTCAATAGAGGAGATGGAAAACGAGAATTCTTTTACTTTGATACGTTTCAAAATCACTCTTGTAGTCCCAACACTATGATGTCCTACTTCAGTGAAGACGACTACGAATTAATTGCCACACTGCCGATCAAGGAAGGTGATGAGTTGACTAGTGACTATGAAGCGTTCGACGAAGGCCTAGATGGCACTCAATTCACATGTCTTTGTGGAAGTAAAAACTGTCGTGGGTTTGTCAAGGGATAATGCAGTCATGAGACGAGATTTCAGCATGGCGATAATTACTTCCATTCTTTATTCAAGATTCAAGCGTTCGCTTGGGAAATTGAACATGGACATATTTAGATTTACTAATGCAGCTAAATTTATAGAAGAATTTCATATTCTCGCCTACCTCTGGAAGGAGATGTTTTTTTGTTGTAACAATAATGTCTAATAATTTCAATATACAA
>JAAMXU010005417.1:1438-38166 GCA_019693545.1 Chaetoceros muelleri | reverse complement strand
GAACCAGAGGAAGAAGATCCTCCCTCCTCAGATTTGTTACTCTTGCATGCTCCAGGTTTACGAAGACACCACATCCCTAACCATATTTAAAGTTGCGCCAGAAGTTCGGGCTCGTGACCTCTTAGATGTGTGTATATAACTCGTTTGGTTTTAAGTTTCAAATTATTAAGATTATGATTTCTATGATTCTACTAAAACTAAATATCTCGTGACTTAGGCTTTTGTGACATGTGTTTCATGATTAATTTTCTTGACTCACAATTCTAGTTTGTCCTTTATATCTCACACCAACTCGTGAACATTCTAACAGCATATTGTTTTCTAAAGGTTATCCTTTCAAGTGTTTTGTCTGGCTTCGTCCTGATGAAGGTCCTGATGGTAACATGACTTTAGATGATTGGCTTGGTAACTTGAGTGAACAAATGATGACTTTTGCTACGTTTACTTCAAAAAATGATACTCTATACGGGAAATTCAAATGGGGTTTCAACATTCGAGTTATCCTTGAAAAAACTATCCATTACGCAGCTCAAGATTTATTAGATGGCGACGTTGTTCGTATCATCCGTGATTCATATGGTGCACTTGATCTAGAAGAACTCTTGACACGTAATGCAGTTCGTACAATGTATTTTGGTCCTGAGAGAAATGTCAAATCTCTTCTAGAATTTGTGAAACAAAATCAAGATGCTGATGAATGAGTTCACAATCAAATTGATATTGAATACATGTTTCTATTTTTAATATTACCACAATACATATAATTTCATTTTTATTTAATTAATCTTGTCTCTCTATTTTGATCAATCGATAGATTAGTATGCCATTGCAACGATCAAAAGGATGTTAATACTGCCATCGGCAACAGATAAAATTGCTCCTGCGGTGCATTGCTACTGAATAGAAAACAAAACATTGGCAACGGATCAGATTGTCAGTATCTGTACTCCATCGTCACAATGTCAATGATTTCTGATACCAACAAAGTAGTACTACCATTGACAACAGACAAAACTCAAAACTCCTCCCACGGCACATTGTTACTTTTTCCCTTGCAAATAGAAACAAAATATCGACAACAGATCAGATTGTCAGTATTTGTATTCCATCCTCACGATGTCCTTTCCCCTATTGGTCACAAACAAAATTACTCCGCCCCATGGTTAACTATTATTTTTCGTCACGGTGTCAATGATTTTGATACCAACTAAGTAGATTGTTATATCATGTCAATACTGCCATCGACAACAGACAAAATTCCTCCCACAGTGCATTATTACTTTTTCCCTTGCAAATAGAAACGAAATATCGACAACAAATCAGATTGTCAGTATTTGTTTTCCATCCTTATGATGTTAATAATTTTGATACCAACAAAGTAGATTGTTATATCATGCTGATAGTGCCATCGGCAACGAACAAAATTGCTTCCAGCACGATGCATTGCTACTTTTCCCCTTCTAGCAACAAACAAAATTTCTGCCTTGGTTAATTGTTATTCCAACAAAATTGCTTCCAAGGTGCATTGCTACTTTTCCCCTTCCGGCAACAAACAAAATTGCTGCCTTGGTTAATTGTTATTTTGCCCTTTTCTTCTTCTAAACTTCGGTCACAAAATAATACATTGTCACTTCCATCTAGTTTCTAAAGCACAATATCTGAAAAATTTACGTAGCTCTGGATTCTACTACTTTTTCTTTCATTCTTCTAACCTCCGTTTATTTGCCAAAAAGAAAACAAAATATTCACAATAGATCAGATTGCCAGGGTTTGTATTCCATCCTCACAATGTGTGTGTATTCATTGATTGGAACACTTTCTTCGGAACACTTTCTTCCATGATTCTGTACCACGCTATGTACTGTGCCGTGACCGCTGATAGCAGTCTATGCCGGGACTGGATGAACACCAGGCTTCCGGTTTTTGGTTAATTATGCCTCCACCCAAGGCTTAGATAACGCACATTCCCCATATGGGGCTTTTGTAGGCAAGGGATTTTTCTTCGGTCAGGGCTTAGATAACGCACATTCCTCATTTGGGGCTTATGTAGGGCAATAGTGGGCAAAGATATATAATATAATAATATATAATGCTGACCTGCTGTACTGTACCTGAGCTGTACCTGTTACCTCTGTATCCGTTGTTGCGTCCAGCAGTTTACAGTGGCTTACCCCTCTAGATAGAGCTAGCATGTGTACACGTAGTACAAAGACAGGCCCGTAGTTGTGTTTGTAGACAGACAGGCGCTCTGTGTCATCGTTCCACTTGAACAGCCAATAAATACGGTGAAAAGGCAACTCACAATTTGGATAACTTTCGCTTGCTATGATGAATTAATTAAGAAGTAATAATGGATTTAAGTTTTTATCAATGTACAGAAATGTATGCAGCACATCCATTCAAGTATGTAGACGTGCACGTATTTAGCGCTCACAGATAACAAAATCATGTATTTCACGTATTCGTCCTCTTCATGTCGAGGATTCCATGTGTGAAGTTCAAATGTAAATTCACATGCCAACAGCCTATGCATCAGTCTTGACTTTAGTAAGAACCACGTACTCTTCATCTGAGGAATGGTCCTTGTCTGTCGAAACGACCGAAACAGAGGAGGGCATCGTCAAAGAGCCATTGGGCCCGGATTTCGTCGTAACCTGGGGAAGAGAATCAAGAAGCGCATCAGTCTCTTCCACCGAACAAAAGGATGACACATGTGACTTGACAATCTTCACCTGAGACATTACAGCGCCTGTATCGAACAAGAGCTCGGCATTGGCTAGTTTATTGGAGGCAGGGCTAAATATTGCCCTCATACATCCTTTCAATGCAAAACCAGCCGAAGCGAGCTCTCCATTAGGTGACTGAGGTGTTGCATTCAATGTCCAGTCTAAAATTGCTTTGACTCCATCCATCATGAAATTGGTACGCTCACAATGATATGACATACGCACTGCGTTCCCCATGAACACAGATGAAATGAATGATGCAAATTTGGACGCATCGTCAAAGCACTGGTTGGCATCGCGTAATACCTGCTTGGAAGAATCAGTTTCACCGCTTACAAGTCCTGTACTGTCATTGGAAACTCTTCTTGTCAGACTTGGATGCTGCGTCGAAACCATGGTACGATATTCCGTCTTGGGCAAAGTCAAGGTGAAGCCATCTTCAAGAATGGCAATCCAGCGCACCAGCAAATTTGGTTCTGCTCCCCTTGCGCGCAATTTTAAAAATTCTTCCATGACCCTGTAACGCACTTCGCGCACTTCTAAATCTCTCTGCTTCTCGTGCCTCTTTTCCACCTCCGCAGCATCACGTTGATTCACAAGTTCCGTTAGCGTCCTCTTCAATTCCTCGACATATGCCTTCTTCCTTAGACGCGTATTCCTTGCATGCTCTCGATTACGATCACGATTCTGTCTGGCTCTTTCATCTGCCGTGAGAGTGGCTCTCTTCGCTCTTGCGGCTTTGGCAGCTGCAGGATCATTTGCAGCAGCCAATGCCGCAGCTTGCGCTGCCTGGGCCGTACCAGGTGGAGCACCACTAATGCTTGCAGCACAGGCAGCGACCCAATTGGTGGAGGTGAGAGCTGCCACATGGGCTGTGCTGGTATCGACAGGTTTGGAGAAGGATGGTTGTGACTCGTCATTGCCATTAGCGTTGGTACCAGCGCTTAGGATCAAACTCGTCACTGCGGCCTGAGCCACTCCTTTGAAATTTTCTTCCGTCTTGACGGATCCGTTGGAGGACATGTCACTGGAAAATTCATGAGGATAATTAGTCATGGGAGTCATGTTGACCACCTTCTTAGTAACAATATTGTTAGCGCCTTTGGAAAGGCTCTTGGCATTACCATTACTTTGAGAAACCACAATAGCAGCAGGATTGGACTTGATGACCCGAGATGCAGCGTCACAAGTCGACTGGTTCGCTGTTGCTGCAACGGATGGTGCACTGTGCATATTTGCAGCAGAGGTAGCACCTGCATCATCGGCGATCTCTCGCACAGTGCCAGAAACAACGTGGGGTGTCACTACAGAAGCATTTTGCTTGGGGACAGGTATAACGGCAGCACTTGGCAAGTGAACAGTTTTTTTCTTGTTGGGAGAACGAGAAGCTGCTGTTTCCTCCAACACACGTTTTTTCTCATTAAGCTTAGTAGTAGTGGTATTGGTATGTGTGGTAGAGGACGACTTCGCAGCATTCTCCTTGGATGAATCAAATTTCATACCGGACATGGGTGGTACCGGGGAAGGACGAAGGTTCTCATGATGCGTATTGGAAACATTCACAACAGGAGTAACTTTGGCGTGTGAAGGAAGTATGGTATTGTTATTCTCCAAGATACTTGTAAAGTCAGTAATGGAATTGGAAGGTGGGAAAGCACCAAGACCATCGTAGTCTATCGAGACAGAATGTTGTCCACGATGACCAAGAACGTCATCCGAAACATCATTTGGTAGGATAGTCGTCATGGCTAAAGACAGATATAAAATGAAAAAACTGTTAGAAACAAATGACGTGCATTATTTCACAACATGAAAAGACTTGAGAGCAAAATTCATTACTTACGAGTAACAGAGGAGTTGTACATATCCAACAATTCGTCCGAAAATACCTCCCCCAAGAAAAGATCATTGGCATGTTCCACATCTACGGAAGGATCAATCGTTGGCCAGTCATGATTCATGATGAATATTTCTCAGATTTGTTGTCTTTTTGCGTATGTGTGTGCTCTATAAGAAAATGTTTAGCTACTCGTTGGACCGTTCGATAAAGTTTCAAATACTATAGAACGCTATCTTGATTATAAGTAGTAGGGTAGGAAACAGTATTGTTGAGTGATGTTACGATGGTTTGTTGTTATCAAATGTGGGCAACAGCGTCAAGGAAGAAGTGGGAATGCAGCGACGTAGAAAAGTGATAAATTTGCTGTTGTATTTCGTTTGTTCGTCTGTCGTGGACAGTTCTCAAGTTTAATAAGTCTCTTATGTATTAATTCTGTTTTTTCTTTTGATCGGTTTGATTACCTGTATATGTCTTGCTTCAGTGAAATGATTATAGAATGAATAGCAATTGGTGAGGGACTTGGGTGGAGAAATAAAAGGGGATCAAGGTGATATCTGTGAGAGATGTGATGAACGTGTGCGTCGGAATAAAGGGATCAATGTGTTGTGAGTAAGGGTGATGTGAGAAAATGTGTTGATTGTATCTTGTGCATATATATTTTCTTTCAATTCAAAATAGAAACGAGGTCAGCAATGGTTCGTTTGAGTTTCTTGCTTTTGCGTCAACGTGAGCTGTAACTATTTTTTGTGTGCAACTGACATTGAGGGAATGCCTGCCTACATTGCGCTGTATGTGTGGCTCAAATAAATTCAAGAAGCCAAATCAATGCATCTAACTTTTTTATTTGTATTTGAGGCCATGAGCGCATGTAGTTTGCACGTGAGATGGCGTTTTTCTGTATTTCCCTTCCAAATTGAAGTTGTGTGGAAGACCAACGAAAAACAGTAACCGGGAATGGTCGGGGGGAGCCACACAAAGTCTCACTCGAGAAAAGATGGGGGGCACAGAGGGAGAGAAAGAAACAGAATCCAAACTGTAACTACCAACTGTGTACTGTACAGCGTGGTACAAAACTACCGTAGGGAGTGGAGAGAGCATCGGTCGGTCGGTCGATCGATCTCGAAATGCAAGAAGAGCAATCATCCGACAATCCAATGAAACCGATCCATCAAAACAGTCTCCATCCATAGCGCAACAGTGGCGATAACAACAGGACGATAATTGACGAATGAGACGGTGAGTTCTTTTGTCGGATAGAAAACACTTACATCTATAGAAAGGATATATGAGTGAATGGGTGTGAAGTGGGAATGTATGTGTGTGAGTGTGTGGAAAGTGAGAAAATCGGATAAAGCGTTCCAAGACGAGGATACATTTGCGTTCTCTGTTTACTGCAACTTTCTCAACCAAGGGGCCGAGGGGGGTGGTAGGAGCCAATAATTTCTGGCCGTACAGGTGTACGGTGAATGTGCCAGCGCAACGTGCCACGTTTGTCTGACGTAGATGAATCAAACCACCTCTAAAAGGCTAATAGACAAAATATGATGTCTTTATGACGTCAATATGACGTTACGTTGGAATACGTATTTTTGACATGATCCGTCAAAATTCATTGTTGACATTAAATATATGAATCGAATTTTTCATGAGGGAATCATTCATGGATTCATCGTGAATTATAATACAGAAGTTATCCCTTAGTATTTGATTGGGTGCAAGTTACAAAAATACATTGAATTATTCGACAATCAAGCAAACGTCCATTTAGGATTCTTTGTGGAATCAAAATTGACGTTGAATTTCATTGAACTTCATGGGGGGTTGAGGAAAAGCAGATGGTTTTGATGCCATTGTTCGCCGTGGGGGACATGGGGGGATCTTGTGTGCTCTGACTCATTCATGAAGGAGGCCTTTTTGGACATGGAAGAGGAGTGATTGAAAACAGAAGAAGTAAACCATTCTCTTTCCAACTTCCAACCGAGCGACATTGAACCACTGTCAACTGTCACTCAACACAGAACCACGATGAATATTTTAAAAAGACACAAGAGAAAGTGAGCTACGAACTAACTAAATGTTATGCTAATGAATAAATTAAGTCTGTATGCGCTATGAGGTTTATGCATGCAACCCACATTTCAGCATGTTGCATGGAAGAGCTTATTTTGACAATTCAAAACCTGGGCCAAGTATTGGGGGACAATATTTTTAAAAAATTGGTACATCATGGAATAACATCTACAGGTTTCAGTGGGTCTCGGGGAAGTTACAATCAGATAATATGATTTTTAGTTGAGATCATGCAAGCAGTAGATACACTTTTCGTTTTTAATTCATTCCGTCATATTCATTGTGAGGAGATAAATGTTAGATGTACTATCTGCTATCATCGATTAGATCCAATTTCCACCTTACTTCGGGCGTACTGTAGTTGTACTACTGGTACCTGGTACTCTACTTTACACTACAACGAAGTATGTAGTAGTAAAAGCAATATAGTAAAAGCAATCCAACGCAAGATACCCCTATCTAGCTTGGGCGGGGGTGTCAAAAATGAAAAATCATAGACGCAACGGATGCATGTTTGTCTAATTTCATATGAAAATATCCACGATCAAGCTGATGGTAGCCAACTGTGCGTGTCTCTGTTCATGAAAGGTTGCTTTTTAGCTGTCTGCAACTTTTTGTAGAACAAAATTACACCAGACACATCACCCCTTGCGATTGTGCATTTTGTGTATGCATGTTGGATCTTTGGCACATTTGACATTATTTGATAGTTCCCCATCGTAATCATTCATCTACCTGATTTTTAATCTCTCTGATTCATTCATTTATTAATTCATTCAAACCTTTTTGTTCAATTCAATTAGTGAACGGACGTACTCTACCATCATGACAGCGGAAGAAAGTGCTCCTCAATCCGCAGCTTCCGTCAAAGGAAAATGGTCCGGGATCATCTTGGAAGCAGCCTTCGTTGACCCAGCTTACAACTGGCCCCCCAGAGACGGGGAAGGAGTCAATGCTGTCGAACTCGAGGCTTCTCCGTACCTCCTTGCCAAAGCTGAGAATGAAAAAACCGATGAGTTGGAATATCCTCCAGCTCCCAATACAAAGGGCAAAAAACAGGTTGTTACCGAGACAGAAACTTATACGGTTGCCAGATGCGGATTTTTCAAGTGTTGCAAGTCCGAAGAGCAGATTGTGAAGACTCATACAAAACGAATTCCAATGGATCCAGAGGAGAAGGCGCGGCTGCAGCGTGAGTATATGGAGAAGAGAGAGTTGGTGAGGAAGAAACGCAAGGAGAAAAAGGAAGATCAAGAAAAGTATGCACGGGTACCAGACGGTGTGTTGATTTATCGTTTGGATACAAGTGCTCGTACGGTGTCTTTGATTTCGGCCCCAAATAGTAATACGGATCTAAGGACTCTCATGACGGATATTGAGGTCACGGATGCCTATCCTAGCAAATCAGAATCGAGAAGAGGTATCATTCTTGTAGATGAGAATGGAAAGATACACGAGCTTATTGCATGTGAACAGAGATCTGCAACTTCTTGGATGGAGGCTTTGAATATGATGCTCGGTAAAGGTCGTGGTGGAACAAAATTCACAAAGGTGAGGTATTCACAACTACAACTATTCTTGCTTACCTGTGTTTCGTTTTATTCCTCTATTTCTCAAAAGTCTCAAAATTAAAATTCTGTTTACAGTTCTTTGGTGGATTGACTTCGACTCAACAAAATGAATTGGAGGAGCAGTATCTTAATCTTACTGCATATTCTAATAATCTTATCCGCACCGGTGCCATTCCATCCCATAAGGACAAAAAGAAGACTACAGGAGGAATTTACTACTCCGTTTCAAAGAAACAAGAGCCAGGAGAAGAGTTGGATGAGGAAACGCTTGAAAGCATCGCCAAGCGGAGAGCAGTCATCAAAGACTCCTGGGATTTTTATCGTATGATATGCTCTCTACTGAGAGATAGAAGGAAATATGATGAGGCATTTCGTAGAATGCAAATGGATCCTGTCTACCCGTATCTAAACTCTCTGACAGGTTTGAATGATCCTGGTGATGATGCAAATGTAGGCGAAGAGGTGACACAAAAGGATTTGCCAGAATACAAGAATATGACACGCACAGCCGTCTGCAAGGATTTAGTACAGAGGGCAGAGAAGGCTTTGCCAAGTTTGGTGGAAATTTGTAAAGCACTTGCTGGAAGTTTGGGAATGGAAGAAGTAGGTGTTGGTATGTCAATCAATCTGAAAATACAACTCAACCAATTGTAAATTTCGTGACGTGATATTGCGTTGTCTCACATCTCCTCAATCAATTAATGTACAGGTCCTGTAAAGGAAGTTGCTTCTGCCATTCGCAAAGCTGAAAAAAAGTACGAAGGTGATGTCTTAAAAATCAAGGATTACTGCAGAGCACTTCTTGTCGTCAAGGACTTTCCGACATTGTTGGCCCTCCTTGAGCTAGCTAGAGATTCTTTTGGCCCACTCATTCGTAGAGTGAAACTTTCGACCCTTAAATCTGATCATGTTCCATTGCCTGGTGGATACCGTGATTGCAAAATCAATCTTGAACTGAAAGAGCACATTTGTGAGATTCAAATTCACGTTTGGCCCATGTGGGTCGTATGTGGAGTGGATGGATTCAGACATTATAGGCACTGTCTTGAATATTCCACCGATTCTTTCAAGGATCCCTATGACGCACTTGCCAATCTGGATAGTAAAACTCTGTAAGTCAATGCTTTTGGTTTCATCATCCATGTACATATCAAATCTCTCTTGATAAAATACCATTCTCATTTCATTTATCTTTCAATAGGGCCGAACTCATTATCATGGCAGAAGAAGCTGTGGCAGGAATGCCATTAGACAGATTAGACTGGTACCATGAGAAGTACATTCTCGACTACTTTGCCGAAGTAGGACTTTTCCTTGATCACGGCCTATCCGTTTGGGCTGAAACGACACTCCGCCAACTCATCAAATTGCGTTGCATGTCCCCCGATATCGGTGCCGATCACGAGGAGACGTTGTATTTGCAAAAGTACCTTGCCAAGGCCCTAAGACAACAAAGTAAAAACGATGAAGCAGACCACATTGAAAAAAGGGTAGAATCGATCAAGTCGTCACGGAAGAAAAAGGAACAGGAGGCCACCAAATCCGTCTGGGATGCCTTGTTCACAGATCCCAAGGAAGCCTTCGATTACATAATGGACCCGAACAAGAAAGAACGCGAGGAAGAGTCTAGATTGAAGAAGGAGGTAAAGGCATCCAAAAAGGCATGGAGAAAGATTAGGCACCAGAGATTCCAATTCCTTGACGGTGATTTATCAGTTGGAACGAATAATGAAAAGTGAGCCATATGTGAATGTGATAACCTTATTCTGATGATAATAAAATCTCTTTGTTTTTTGTCTATTGTTTGTTTTTTGTCTATTCAGAGCTGCTTCAAATATTTATCAAAGTGGTCATTAGTCATCATACTGTATGTACATGTGATTATTCTTTTTAATGTAGAATCTGATAGAGCTTGATTGTAAATTGAGCCACAATGGATAGAATCAAAGCCACAGCCAAAACAGAAGGTCCAATAATATCCTCATACGGCCCCGAAGACCTCCTTCGAATCATTTGCACCCTTCGTCCATATTGGTGCATGGAGTATGTAATAAAAGCAATGGCGAGTGGTAACAAAATAATACCGTACAGCTGACTCAAAAGAGTATCACGAGATAGTGACACAATGGCCACAGATGCACCAGCTAGCAAAACAGAAGAATGAAGCCAGGCCAAAAACGTTCTCTCGTTGGCGAAAAATACCTTTGGTTCTACTTTAATGGCCTCCTCACGCTTCTTCGAGAGCGATCCAATAATCATGTTGGTAGATCCAGGTTCGAGACCATTGGATTTGGGCCCAAAGAGTTTGGCAAAAAATCCCTTTCGAGTAGCATTATTGGTATTGGTAGATGTATTTCCAACGCCTGGACCCTGCGCGAGATTCACAGCAGAAATACACTTATGTACATTAGGCTTTTTCCCCACTTAGATGGAGAAAGTGAAAATCCATGTATCGAATCTGTTCTCACGAATTCACTTACCACTACAGGACGACTAGCAAATTCTTCCTCTGTGGCACCGTATGGGAGTTTTTCCACGACCAATCCTTCATCTCCGGGAACATTTGTCTTGGAGCTTGCGCTCTTTGTAGATTCGTTCCGAGTTAAGAAATAGAAATTCCCATTTGTCGCTGTATTTTCTGCAGCGGCGCTCGTGGGTGCTGCGACCAAAGGAGTTACTTCTGATTCAGTAGAAGACGAAGAGCTATTAGTGGATGACATTCTTCAAATAATGTGTATGGTGATGTCTGTCTCTCTCTCTTACTTGTTTTGGATTGCAGTTTCCCTGATAATGGTATTCTTTTGCGTTCGATGTTGGGTAGTGAGGAGTGACTGCGGTGAGTGGTTCTTAAAAAACACACCCAAAATGCAAAATGCTCAAATTTGGAGAGGCACTTTGAATCTCTAGGCCTTTTCCTTTTCTAAGACCCTCGTGCTAAGAAGGATCCACAATACGAATCTTCCGTGAACTTTCGGGAGCAATCGTGTCCGCCCGTATCAGAAGTGTGTCAAGAAGGGCAACTGCACAATAATCATGTGCCTGTAAAACACGTGCAATGAATCTACATTCTATCTACCAAGTTGATTTGCCACCAACTGAACTGCCGACTGCTGAGGAATGTCCGCTAATGTACTAACATATTTTCCAGAATTGAGAGATACACCAGCTGGAATACAAATATATTCAAACCATGTCATCATCCAACTCTAGTTATTACTTCGCAAGTCATCGAAGCAATTCTAATACAAATAGCACCGAAATCGATCACTTGTCCCCTCGACAAGAAAAGAAGCTGGCAAAAAAACAGTCCTTCTCTGCCAAATCTGCTGCAGCGACTGTTGAAACAGAACCAGCCGTCTGGGAGAAAATTCCAGCAGGATCCAAGCCAGAAGAATTCTACTCTCGTCCCGTTCGAAGGGAAATTAATGCTACTACTGATGCTCCGGCTCTATCTGCAGAAGAACGTTATGAATCTCATCAAAAGGAAATGATTGTACCTGGTTATGCGGACCGTCCTATAGGCTCTTTATTATTGGAAAGAAAAGTGCCGACGAAGCTCGAACCAAAGGGATTCTTTGCTGTGGAGAGAACGTTTTTGTTGTGGATGCACTCGGCACTTTGGCTTCTTGCGGCATCACTGACTATTATTGCTTATGGGTACAAGGATCCACACAAGCTAATGTATGGCATGATCATTTTACCCGTGGCACTGGCCTTTATTTGTTATGCTTTATTCCAATGTAAGTGATTTGGTTTAATTATAAATGTGAAATGTGTGTGAGTGAAGGTAGTTGAATTCTGTCCCATGATTCACTTTTTCTATTTGTTTTTAATTTTTCGATTGACAGATATTCGAAGGATTCGAATGATGAGAAGAAAGGCTCCAGCACACTACGAAGATCTTGCAGGTCCAACAGTATTGGCATTAGTACTCATGACTGCGATTGTGGCTCAGTTTGGGATGAAACTTTATTTCTTGTTTGATTAATGATGAATGATGGGTGTTATTATACTACAGAATTATAACACTATACCCATCTAAATTATCAATATTAGAATCAACATTTCACTACAATCTTTCCAACGCTCGATCCACTTTGTATCAATCGATGCGCATCACCAATATCTTTCATTTCAAATGTAGCAATACTAGGACATGTCAAAAGACCTTCTTCCAACCATGTGCAAATCTGATCAAAGAGTTTACCCACAAGTTTCTCTTCGTCTGCAAAGAAGGAAAGATTGAATCCCAAAACTGCCTTATTCTCCACTGTCAAATGCATCGGATCAAAGGCTGGCATCTTTTTCATCTTGTTTGCCATTTTGATCCATTCCAAAGGATTCAATGAGTCTTTTCCCAAGGGTAAATTGCTATGGAATCCAAAGACAATAAGTCTTCCAGTAGGAGCCAAGTGATCATAAGATTCTTTCAAGGTAGATACTCCATTGGCATCCATGATGGTTTTGTATAATCCTCCTCCTCTTTCCCCAGATTTAGACATTATTTCTCTCGCTCTCTTCCACAAATCTTGTGAACTCTTATCAATGACAAAGTCACAGCCCAAACGTTTGGCAGCTTCTACCTTGGAAGCACTCCCAACGACACCCACAATCGGACTTAAACCAAGAATTTTGGACATTTGTACCAACATGGACCCCACACCACCGGCGGCCGAATGGATCAATATAGAATTATTCGAATATAAATGTCCGCCAGGAGGAGTAGCTGTGAGGGGGAAATATCCCGCCAAACTCAATGCATACAAGGCTGTCAAAGATACAGCAGGGAGTGCTGCTGCCTGTTCCGTGGATATACCCCTTGGAATTTTTCTCAATTGCTTTTCAGGGACTAAAATTCGATTAGAATAGGCACCAAATAACGTGCATCCAAACACACGGTCTCCTACTTGAAAGAGTGGTTGCGATGCACCGTCATCATTGTCGTCGTCGTCGCCATAATTTGTCTTGGAAGGAAGACTAGGCACGGCCTCAATGATACCAGCCACATCAAAGCCCGGAACAATGGGCCAACCCACAAATCGTTTGGCACTTTCATACAATCCCCAACGGATGGTACAATCGGCATAATTCACTGAAAAACACTCATTTTTTAAAATGACACAATCGGATGGAATCTTTGGACCCTTTTCGCCACATGAAATTTCAGGTGTAAAGGGAGCTTTGCAGAAATGTCGTAAATTGTAACCAACCGTCATGATCCCTTCTTTCAATCGAATGATGCGCAATTGCTCCATTCCTCCTGGCCTACCGATGGATATACAATAGGTTCTGTTTGTAGCAGTAGTAGCATCGTCACGAGGAGAAGAAGGAGGAATGGTCGTATCTTCTTGAGGGACGGTTGGGAGGAGTTTGAAGACAAGACTGGGGAAGAAATTTCGAATGACCCATGAGACAACATTGGCAACCATAGCTTTGAGTACGTCGGGATCTTGTCCCAATATAGTGAACTGTTTTGGATGATTCAATGACATTTGGGTTCACGGTGTATGATTCTGAAATCTGTAAGATGTAGGCGTTTGCGCGTTTGTGTTCTCAGTTCTTGGCGCTCATCGCCCATCATACACTACTGTATTTTTTTCACACACAAGATACGATGAGAAGAGACAAGAGACGAAAACAAACAGCAACCATGGCCATCACGCTACGTAATGTAAAAGGTGTTGGTGGGAATCCAAAGGAAACCACCAGTGAGGTAATTTCTCGAACGGAAACTTCGGATCTAAAAGCGGAGAAGTGCGTAAGTTTCGCTGCTGACGTTTCAGCGAATGAGAAACGATCGTATGCCGACGCGACAAGAGGAGCGAATGTGGAAAGCTCATTAAATACTTTTTATCCTAAAGTAAAGTTGTAATTACCATTGATTCTACTATTACTTTCTAGACCTATCCACCCTGACAGCAGTGGCTTTGAATTCTACAGTTCTAGTCCGTCAGCAGAAAATACTTCTTCCAACATAAAAAGTATTTAAAATTAATACAAGAGAAAAGAAACAAAAAGAGCTAGAACACAAGCATCGCGACAAGACGTGACGCGAGCGAGTAGGAGTTTTTTTGCACCATGTCCAGTGCTGCAGTCACTCCCTCCCCTCCTGTGGCCACGGATGGGACAACTGTACCTAGGGCTAGGAAGACCCAACCTGTATCTACTGGCCAGAAATACGATCTCTCTGCTGTCTCAAATTTGACCATCAAGGCAACCTCAGAAGGAGGTAGTAAACGCATGATGGACATTGTTTTTGAGAAGCTACGCTACCGTATTGACTCAGAATGGACTGAGGGGACAGAGGTATCGAAGATACTGGAGAACTTTGAGGACGTGCAGTTAGTGACCCCAAATAGATTGACCGACGAGGAGATGAGAGACCCGCTACTAGTGGAAATGTGGAAAGAGGACGTGAAGCTACACATGGCAGAACGTCGTGCGCTAGCAAGAGCAAAACAGAAACTCTTTGCCACAGTGTGGCAGATCCTATCACAGAACCTACGAAGCAGAATCTCAGGACAGGCGGAGTACGAAGAAAAAAGCCAGGCCAAGGATCCATTGTGGCTAGTCATCATGGTGAGAGAGCAAGTTACCAATTTTGATTCTAGCATGCCACGGGTCCTATCCACGCGAGACTCAATGGAACGTATCCTCACTTACCGACAAGGTGAAAAGATGGACAATGCGGAGTACGTGAAGAACCTAGTGGCACTAATCAAGGTATTTGAGCAATACAGTGGGACATACGGGCTATACCCGAAGGACCTCATGGAGATCGATCGTCAGGTGGAGGCAGCAACAAATGAGAATGGTGGTGCACTCGCCGCGCCAGAGAAAACAAAGTTGAAAGCCGAGATGATCCGGAGCGCCAGGGAGAAAGCAGTAGCAACCCAAATTATAGCGGGAGCAGACAAGAAGCGTTACGCAAGCCTAAGAAGGACACTGGCTACAATGTTTGGCCTAAAAGACAACAAGTATCCCGTCACCATTGATGGAGCCATCAATGCATTGAACATTCATGAGAGGCAGTTGCCGCCACACATCAAGAAGCTCTCTGGCATCAATCTTTTGCAGTCAGGGAAGGAACAAGTTGCAGGTACAGATGGCAAGGTTATAGAACGCATCACCTGTCACAAGTGCAAGAATGTTGGACACTATGCGAACAGATGCCCACAAGCAGAACCAGAAGCCAAGGCGGAAAAGGAAGAGGTGAGTACCCACATCCTATCTCAATCACATCGCATCTCTGACCAAGACCACACTGACCACATTCAACTTACCTCGCCCACAGTCACCCTAGGACGGGATCTTATTCTTCTAGACAGTCAATCTTCGGTCCATGTTTTCAACAACAAGGAACTACTGACACAGGTAAGAATGCACCCTAAGGGAAAGACACTGACGGTATATACGAATGGTGGCCAAATGGTCTCAGAGATGGTCGGAAAGTTTGGTGATTTAGATGTGTGGTACAACCCTAATTCCATAGCAAATATTTTATCATTAGCTCTTATTGTAGAAAGACATAGGGTGTTTTTTGACTCCAAGATAGAGCATGCTTTCCTCCTCTGGCTTGACCAAACAAGCTATATCAAGTTTGAGAAATCACGTCGCCTATTCATATACAACTCGTCCAAAGACCCAGTATTCAAGCGGGAAAGAACAGAAACCGAAACCAAGCCCATGGAAGGCTTTTCGCTAGTACAAACCGTAAGGACCAATGAGCGCATGTACCGCCAGCGCGAAATCAAGAGCGCAAAGGCGGCTTTAGATGTCAGCAAAGTCCTGTTACATCCGGCACAGTCAAAGTTCGAGAAGATTGTCGCTGGTAATTTCATATCCAACCTACCCATCACCATTGCAGATGTGCGCAGATCAGAAAGAATTTATGGTCCATCTGTTCCCTCCCTAAAGGGGCGCACCACACGACAGGCGCCAGCAAGCGTCCAAGACATTATCCCAGTGGGGATCCCAAGAGAGCTGTACGAGGAATACAAGTTCACAACAATATGTCTAGATTTTTTCTATGTCAACAAGTTGCCAGTGTTTCATGCCATATCAAGGAAGCTAAACCATCGTTGGGCATCTTTCCCCAAGACGAGAAGCCTATCAGAGATGAAAAGTAGTTTCAACCAACTAAAAAGAATATACCACAGCAGAGGTTTTCAAGTGGTATCCATACACGCCGATGAGGAGTTTGAAAAATTGCGGAACCACATGCTACCGAGTATCCTGATGTCACCAAACCCTGGTGGGCACGTCCCAGAAGTTGAGCGGTCAATACGTACTCTGAAAGAAGGCTGCCGGGCAGCTATCCATGGCATGCCCTACAGAGTATATCCAAAAGAAATGCTGCGAGGCCTCATCCGGAAGGTGATACTCATGGCAAATGCTTTTCCCAGCGAGCATGGTGTATCCAATGTGCTCTCCCCCCGGAATCTAGTCGACAACCTACCGAATCTAGATTACAACTCCATCAAAATCCCATTCGGATCCTATTGCCAGATTGCCATAGACGAAACCATCACCAACACCACTCGGCCTCGCACCATCGGAGCTATCGTACTAGATCCGACAGGCCTAAACAAGAAATACCGTTTCATGTCCCTAGAAAGTGGGAAGCGAGTGTCTGGTAGGATAGTCCAAATCCTACCAGTGACAGACGAGGTGGTGGAGCGTGTAGACGAGATCGGCACGCAACAGAGACAATCACGCATCAGGGACGGAAGATTGTTGTTTGAATGGCGTCCAGGCCAACCCATTGACGGAGATGTTTTCCCTGATGATTTTCCAGACGAAAATGATTTGGAACGAAACCCTGAACAAGTTGACGGCATCGTACCAGACCCTATCAATGATGCCGATGCTGACGAGGCACGAGATGACGATGACCAAGCACGTGAAGTCACGGAGGACGACGATCAAAGTGATGCTGGTGGTGATGACACCCCCGATTCTACCTCCGATGACAGTAGTGAAGATGGTTCAGCAAGCGAAACCGAGCACGAGGAAAGCATCATGTCATCCGACACCGACACGTCCTCCGATACCGCTGATGATGATTCCATCACGTCCTCCAACACAAATGACACTGACTCCGACGCCTACAGTACCAGCAAAGATGACAATGACGATTTCCCACATGACAGGCTGGTTGTCGAGTCCTCCCCAGATGTGACCACAACAGAAGACCTACCAGGTGAAGAAGAAAAGAATGAGGCAAGCCTAGGAAGAGGCATGCGTGAGAAACAAGCGAACCCCAGATACTACAACGATGAATTCACACATTTACAATTTTTGCAACACTCATTTGAGTCACTAGACTCCTCAGGCAGAGCCGAGTACTTACAGTATGCTCTAGATGACTTCTTGACAAGTGGAAAGACTCACCTTGTTGAAAGATACCTCACTGGCATCATCCTTACTCAAATGTCTGGTAATGCCGGATTAAAGAAGCATGGGAAGGCCGGTGAAAAGTGCCTCATCAAAGAATTCACACAATTCAAAAACATGGACATCATGGATGCAGTCGACCCAGACACCATGACACCACAACAGAAACAGGACGCCTTGGGCATGGTGAGCGTCATGCAAGAGAAGCGTGACCACACGCCTACAAATCCAAGTCTAAAGTACAGAGCCTGTGCCGACGGGCGCAAGCAACGAGCTTTCTATTCCAAGGAGGAGACAACATCCCCGGCATTATCTCCAGACGGTTTTTTGCTCACCCTAATGACTGATGCGATGGAGGGGAGAGATGTCGCCATTTCAGACGTGGTCGGCGCCTACCTCAATGCGTGGATGGATGACTATGTCACGATGAAGCTGACAGGTAGAGAAGCCGAGCTCGCATGCGAATTGAATCCAGAATGGAAGGAGCACCTACGGTACAACGATCGTGGGGTAGCAGAACTGTACGTAGTGTTGAAGAAAGCACTATACGGATGTGTCAAGTCTGCCCTACTATGGTATAACCTGTACAGGGAAACCCTCGAAGGGATGGGATTTAAGGTTAACCCCTACGACCAGTGCGTAGCCAACGCTGAAATAAATGGGAGCACCTGCACGATATGCTGGTACGTTGACAATAACAAGATTAGTCACCGCGACCCAGCTGTCGTCACCGACATCATCAAAAGGATTGAGAAGAAATTCGGGAAGATGAAAGTGTCACGTGGGAAGGAGCACGATTTCCTAGGTATGAAAATCTCCCTACGTGAAGATAGAACTGTCAGCATCGACATGAAGAGCTACATAAAGGAAGCCATCGCCGATTTCAAAGAAGACATCACAAAAAACGCTGCCACCCCTGCAACACGACACCTCTTTACCGTGCGAGAAGACACGCCGAACCTAGATCCAGAGCGAGCCGACAATTTTCATAGTATCGTCGCGAAACTACTATATGTCTGTAAGCGTTGCCGACTGGACATCCAGAACGCCATCGCATTCCTTACCACCAGGGTCTCCAACCCGAATGAGGACGACTGGAACAAGTTAAAAAGGGTGTTGCAGTACCTGCGGGGAACCCTCGATGACAAACTCATCCTTGGCTGTGTCAACATTGGAAAAATGAAGTCGTTTGTTGACGCTGCTTTCGCAGTGCATGGAGACATGAAGAGCCACACGGGTGGCGGCATCTCATGGGGCATTGGTATCCTCCTCAGTATGTGTCAGAAGCAACGATTGAATGCGAAGAGCTCCACTGAGGCGGAAATCATCGGTGTGAGTGATTTCATATCGAACATGATATGGGCCAGGATGTTCCTGGAGGCACAAGGGTACGAAATTGAGGAGAACCTATTGTACCAGGACAATCAGAGCGCCATCAAAATTGAGGAGAACGGTGCAAAGTCGTGCAGCAAGAGGTCTCGGCACATCGACATGCGGTATTTTTTCATCAAGGATCGGTTGGAGACGGAGCACATCGACGTAGTATATTGCCCAACGGAGTTCATGGTTGCGGATTTTTTTACCAAGCCGTTGCAGGGAAAACTCTTCCATTACTTGAAATCGATCATCATGGGACATGAACCTCTTTCAACACTAACCTCTCGCTTCCATTCTAGAAATCAAGAGCGTGTTGGTGGGAATCCAAAGGAAACCACCAGTGAGGTAATTTCTCGAACGGAAACTTCGGATCTAAAAGACTCAAAAGAAATCGACAACGGATCTAAGGCGGAGAAGTGCGTAAGTTTCGCTGCTGACGTTTCAGCGAATGAGAAACGATCGTATGCCGACGCGACAAGAGGAGCGAATGTGGAAAGCTCATTAAATACTTTTTATCCTAAAGTAAAGTTGTAATTACCATTGATTCTACTATTACTTTCTAGACCTATCCACCCTGACAGCAGTGGCTTTGAATTCTACAGTTCTAGTCCGTCAGCAGAAAATACTTCTTCCAACAAAAGGATCCATAATTGGTCCCAATTAATCAACAAATAAGAAGCACCATATTAATCAATATTAAGAAATGTCATGTTCCATTGGTTACTACTCATTCTGCTATTGTGGACCTGCATGACTTTCTCCTCTTTTCATCACACCATTTCCTTCTTTCCATTGACTCAATTCCTGTTCCAACAACATTTTTTCCTCTTGACAATCTTTTAACCGTGCCATGAGTTCCGCAATTTCAAGTTCCATATCCTCCACTTGTAAACTAGAATATCCTCCCGGTGCCACTAGAGTATTATCATCATCCATACGCCAATCATGTAAATGATCTCTCGTAGTAAGATTCTTGCTATTCAAGGGACTTTGATATTCTTTCTCTTGTTTCTGCATGGA
The DNA here is from genome assembly GCA_019693545.1 of Chaetoceros muelleri. Lineage (NCBI taxonomy): Eukaryota > Bacillariophyta > Thalassiosirophyceae > Chaetocerotales > Chaetocerotaceae > Chaetoceros > Chaetoceros muelleri. The sequence continues at coordinate 18,166 of JAAMXU010005417.1, read as the reverse complement.
TGGTGGACTTTGTCCATGATTGGCATTGCAACGCTGTTCCAAATATTCAACCTTTTTCTCCAAACTGTGTATGATACCCTCCATATATTTGATTTTCACCTTGTCTGCTTCTTTCACAGTATGATGACGATGAAGACTGCTACCAGCACGTTTCCATGGAGAATCCATCCTATTCGTGTCCCCGCTGTCCTTGATTGGGTACATCATTTCATTTCCAATGACAACATTGCCCAAACCTATCCCAACTCCACCTCTGTCATCGCCAACGCCTTCCTGTTGTTCCAATTCAGCTTTCAATTCTGCAATGACCAAATCACGTTCTTCCAGATCTTCCTGCAAGGATGCAATCAATAAATCCTTATGTGGAGATTGGAACATCATAGCCATGGGAGGCGAGGATGGATTATTTTTATTATTTAAACCTGCAACTTCCAATTCCTTTTCCAATGATTGAATTTTCTTTTGTTTCTCTTGTAATTCTTGTTGCATATCTTTCATCATGATACCATGACGTTTCTCCAATCTTTGATATTTGTTGATTTGTTCCTGTATTGCCGTGGTCGTGCTTATAGATGCTGCTGCTGCTGCTGCTGTACATGTTGGTAATGTTTCACCTACTCTTGCCTGTGGTGGTTCCTTGTTTGCTTTGAAGGATGTCCGGTCCTGAAGCATTTCTTCCATTTGTGTGAGTTGTCCCTGTAGTTTTGCCAATTGTGTTTCATAGTGTAATTTAAGTGGAAGAACGTCGTCATTGTCCTTCGGGTTGCCTAGATCATTTTGGTTGCTGCAGGGGTTATTTCCATTGACAGTAAGTGATGGTGTGAGAGATGTGATGTTTTGAATTCGTATTTGAATTTCCTTGAGCATCCACAAGACGTCCTTTCGTTCCATCATTGCAGAAGGACACAACATGTCATTCTGCTGCCGCCGAGGATCGCAATCATCATCGACACCATCAATGTCATTTAAATCAACCGTGCTAGAAATATTTGTAGAACTACCACGTGTGTTTTTCTTTTCTTCTTGTTCTGCTACTACGACTACTGTGGATACTTCCAATACAAGAGCCTCTAGCAATTCCTGCAAATCATGAATGTGAGACTGAAGATGAGACGCTTTGGATTCGACTTCTATTCGTTTTTGAATTTGTAGTTTCAGTGCTTGTTCCAGGGATTCTTCTTGCATATTTGTTTGCAGCGGATTATGTGAATTGAATTAAAATTGTTTATAATATAGATAGAGTTAGTTAGATGGAATACTGAGTATGAATGAATAATCAATATAATCGTATTGGTATGTTGCTTGGTTGCTTCCAACAATTATTCTCTCTATTACTTTGTATACGATTATTATTTGTACAATACCAGTACCAGGGTACCGTAGCAGACTTTCACACGACCAAGGCGGTACGTGTACCACCTAACGGCCAAAAAGTTGTAGGTGGATGATTTTGAGATGATATCACTCCCCCCTGTCGGATTGGAGGAAGAGATGGGTTGGAGAGTGGACGGCCAAAAAGGCCAACAGCAATTCAACGCAATCGATGATTCCCGATTGATTGCTTGCTTATTACTGTGTTGTACATAATCAATCGACCATTCAATCGATCAATCAATTTCCTCCCTTGTCAATCAGTTTCCCATTATAAATAATCAATCCATCCAAATGAAGCAAAGACGTTCTAAAAGATTAAAAAGAGACTTACCGCCAGCAGCCGTCAATATCGACGAACTCTATGAACAAATCATCACCGATGCTGCGGACAACAATGTGGCTGACATCTCTTCTCCCTCTTCGTCGTCCTCACCAACAAAAAATAATAATCATGACACTATGGAAGAACAATTGAAACAGTTGGAAGAAAGTGGGATGATGGAATCTCAAATTTGGCCCATGTTCAAACAATGTGCGAGATCACTTATGGATCAAACTCAAAAAGACGAACATTCGAAATTGACAATGAAAAAAATCACCTTGGTTCTTTTACAGCTTCTTCGTGTACGGCAAGCACGACGGGCGGCTAATTTCCTTTACTTTCTACGGGACAACTTCGATCATAATAGAGAGGAGGACGAGGACGAGGAGGAGGACGATGATGATGAAGAACTTTCCACGGGTGGTAATCCGCATACGGACTCGGATCATGATAAAAATCACATGTTCCGAATCATGTTGGTCAAGGAGCTCTTTTCCCTGGATAAAAAATATTATTCTCACGTGTTGAAATTTCTTTCGGGTGCATTTTCGGTTTGCTTCGTCACGGTTCACGATGCCGGTTCCTCGTTTCGTTCCTTGAAGACTATTTTGATAAAGCATGTAGTTGGAATTGGATTGTGGGAATATATGCCATGTCGCTATAGAGATTTGATACTCTCTTCTGGTGGTAGTACTGGACCTCTTGTATCGGGAAAAGTATATCAGAGACAATGGGAAGCATACAATCGGAAGAAGAAATCATGCATTGATGGAAAAGACAAAGAGAACCAGAACAAGGAGGTTGAAGAATCGTTGCATCTTGCTCGTTTTCTTCCACAAGTGATTGAATATATTTTCCAAAAGGTTCTCTTTGTCACCAAGGCTGAGAATGACAATAATGCCCCCCTTCACAATATACGTCAAGGCATCCATGTCCTATGCGACTTGATGGAATTGTTCAATCTTCTTCTGTCTCATTCTGGAACAAGACGCTATCTTCGACCTTACCTTGCCTCCCTTTTATTTTCTACAAGATGTCTTTTATCCTACGAGGATTGGAAAAACACGCATACTTCTGAAAAATCTATTCTTCCAGCAACAACCTTGGAAGTTACAAGACAGCTTCTTGTATCCCTGCAGCGTTTGGAATGTTTTGCTATTGAGGATGTATCATCCAAGCCATTGTCGGATGACGAAATGAAGAAAATGTATCATGAGAGAGCACATGTGCTTCAGAAATTATGTCACAAGTATCATTTTGAGGAAATGTCGGATGTGGTGTATGCGGGTGTGGGGATGGTATGCAAGGAAGAGTTTTTGAGGAAATGTTTGGAGCGAGTGGAAGGAGTGGAGGTGTTGGTGGATTTGTGTCATCGGTTGAGATTGGTGGATAGGGAAACTGTCGAAAAGGACTTTGGTATGTTTGAAGGAGAACTGGGAACAGAGAATGCTACTAGGAGTCGTATCAAGAGATTTTTGGTGCAAGTTTTAGTGTATCATCATACAATCAAGCCTTCGGAGGCGAGGAGATTGAGGGAATTGCCACTGTATCCGAATGAGAGGTTGTTGTGGGATTCGAATTGGGTTGGACCCATGGAAGGAGGGCAAGGTGGACTGTCCAAGGTATTGCCCAAAATGAGTTTGCAGTTTCTGTCTTTTTCAGATTATTTGTTGAGGTGTTTCAAGCTTTTGAGATTAGAAAGTGCCTATGAGATTAGAAGCGATTTGGTGGATGTGATTTGGAGGATGCGTCCTGCACTGAGTCATGGTTATGCACATGATATGGGATATGGTATGGGCATGGATGAAGACGATGAGTTCAAGAAGAAGCGATCCATGACTGAGTTTCACGGTTGGTCGAGGATGGGTCTTGAACTAGTGGACGATGACGGGGTGAGTCCAGTAAGGTTGATAAAGGTATCACCCCCAAAACTAGGGGAAAGTATCCCTGCAGAGGTGCTCGCTGAATTCACAATTGATTTGAAGCGATGTGGAGAAAGTATACGTCGTGAATGGGATTCCATTGGTGAATTTGATAATTTGTTTCTAATGGGTATTGATGCAGCCTCCATGAATGGAGGGCCAACTTCCATGCTGGAAGAAATGAAAGGTGAAAACAAATATGGTGCTCTTGCAGATGATATGAATTTCCCGAAGCGGTATGGAATCATCGCAGTTAGGGGCTGTATGGTTCTTGAAGTTAGAGATGAGGAAGGTAATGTACTGAGTGATCCCAGTTATCAACCTGTAAAATCTGACAAACCAAAGGAAACTATCAAGAGATATTTCAAGGTCGCACTTGACCCCGCACAATATGCAGCTGACGCCACGGGCAAAGGTTCGTTATTTGGATTAAAAGTTTACCAAACGCTAAACGTAGTTGTAAGGAGACATGGAAAAGAAAACAACTTCAAAGCAGTCCTTGAAACAGTGCGTAGTCTAATGACCGGCGAAGGTTCAATCAATAGATCTATCCCAAGATGGTTACAACCAGTGTTACTTGGCTATGGAGATCCTGCTTCCGCCTCATTTCAATCAAAGAAGATGATTCATTTCGCCGAAATTACTCCGGGTGTCACTCCACCTGACGCAGCGCTAGATTACGGGGACACGTTCGTGAGTGAATCTCACCTGAGAAGCTCATTTGAAGGTGCTGTAATCGTTGATGGAAGGAAAGACTTTGACGAATCAAAACCTCAAACACGGTTGAATTACCGAATCAAGATTGATTGTAAGAATGGAGAAAGTAACATAATTGCCACTTCCTACCCATTCCCACCAGATGTTTCAGGTAACCCAATTCCCTTCACTCCTATGCAGGTGAAAGCTATTCGTTCTGGTTTGAGCCCTGGCCTAACGATGATTGTTGGTCCACCAGGAACGGGAAAGACTGATGTTGCAGTTCAAATATTATCTAACCTGTACCACTCATTTCCATCTCAAAGAACAGTGCTGATTACTCATTCGAATGCTGCTTTGAATGATCTCTTTGAGAAAGTCATGGCTCGTGGCGATATTGATGAAAGGTATTGCCTCAGATTAGGTTTTGGTGAACGTGACCTGCAGATGGAAACCCAATTTGATTTTACGAAGACGGGTCGAGTAAACCACATCCTTTCTCGTCGGTTGAACTTATTGGAAGAAGTGCAACTACTGTCCGAATCATTGGGTATCAGCGGATCCGCTGAAAGAGGTCCAGATGGATCTCCGTCTTATACATGTGAAACCGCAGCATACTTTTACTTACACCATATTCAAAAAAGAATTCAGATGTTCAATAATCAAGTTCAAAATGATCATCCAACTGCTAGCATTGGGGAGTTTTATCCCTTCGGAAAATATTTTAAATTTTCCGAATCTTCATTAGCTGCTTTGACCCTTGAAGAGGCGAAGAAAAGTTTTGAAACGATTCAGACTATTTTTGATGAACTTGCAGAGTATAGACCATTAGAATTGCTTCGTTCGCAAAAGCAACGTATTGACTACCTGTTAACAAAACAGGTGAAACTTGTTGCAATGACATGCACACATGCTGCTATTGCAAGATCTCAACTTATTCAGTTGGGCTTTCAGTACGATAATATTGTGATGGAAGAGGCTGGACAGATGCTTGATATCGAAACCTTTGTGCCTTTACTATTGCAAAGCGGCGAGATTGAATCAATGTCTAGATTGAAACGCATCTGTCTTATCGGTGATCATCATCAACTTCCTCCTATCGTCAAGAATAAGGACTTTTCCATATTTAGCAATTTTGATCAAAGTTTGTTTGCTCGCTTAATCAGGTTAGGAGTTCCCACCATTGAACTCAACATGCAAGGACGATCAAGAGCAGATATTGCAGATCTTTATAATTGGCGCTACAACAACTTGGGAAATCTCGGCCATGTATCTACCGATGATAAATTCCTTTCTTGCAATCCTGGCTTTGTTCATACTTACCAATTGATTAACGTGAATGATTTCGAAGGCCGGGGAGAATACTCGCCTACTCCATATTTCTACCAAAATGTTGGAGAGGCTGAATACGCAGTTGCTCTATTTCAGTATATGGTTTTGATTGGATATCCTCCAGAGAAAATATCTATTTTGACAACCTATAATGGACAGAAGGGGTTGATTGAAGACATCGTTTCGCAGCGTTGTGGGAATGGAACTCCTCTGGCTGGTATCCGTCCTCAATCGATATCAACAGTTGATAAGTACCAAGGTCAGCAGAACGATTTTATAATTTTATCTCTTGTCAGGACTAAGTCAGTGGGCCATCTTAGGGATATTCGACGTTTGATCGTCACGGTATCACGTGCTAGACTAGGAATGTATGTTTTATGCAGGCAGAATCTGTTTGCTCAATGCCATGACTTGAAGCGTGTGATAGATCAGTTCATAAATAGGCCGACGAAGCTTGAACTTGTAACCGGGGAAGATTATAATACTCAAAGAAAAGCTAATGAGCAGATTCCATCAGAGAAGAAATTTGTTGTTGATGATGTGACTGTACTTGGAAGCATAGTACATAAAATGCAGCAGCAACTAATTACATAAACTTGACAAATTTGTTGTTTCAGGCACTACTGTAACATTGAAATTACGAGAGTTGCAGCGACCACTGCAACAAGTGCAATATTTGAAAGGGCTGACGAGGAGTTGCAACCGCACTGTGCAGCAGATATTTTTAACTGCTTCTGAACGTATTCATCATTGAATTTTCCTCCTATGGAATTCTCCTTTAAATTTTAAATATTAGTTTGGAACGTTTGTTTTTATAAAAGCGAACAGTAATTACTCACAGGTGGGTCAAAATAGTAGTGTCGCGGTAAGGTTACTCTATCACAATTACGATAGATAGCATCAATGTGTTCTTGACATCCTAGGTCACAAGTTGCTTTTGTACGTTTGGTGCAACTAAGACATTTCATTCCTGTGTTTCTTTCCATAGTCGAAAACATGCGTTCAATACTATCGATGCAGGGTCCATTGGAAGGTTTAGGTTTCTTGTAATGTGTGAAGTGTTGCGAAGTCACAACTTTTAAACGAATCGAAGCCAGAGACAACACGAAAATGACATGACTTGCGCGGAACATGAGTCTAAAGGAATACTTTTATACATGAATATTAATATCGTACTTGACAATGATTTAAGTTCTCGCACAACTGTTGATGTATGAATGAAATCTAGTCCCTAGCTAGCATATTTGTAATTCGCGGAAAGTCCACCTATACCAGGATTCATGACATTCAAAGGATCCATTTTCATCCATCGTTTTTGCGTTTCTTTTGGCGCCTCATATTCTGTGCCATGACCGTGCTCCGCTGGCAATCGTCCTCCACATGAACTCACACTTCTCTTCAAATTGCTATGAACCGCATGCACATCAACATTTAGATCAAATGCCAAGTCCTCGTGAAATACATTGCACCCAAAATGAGAGTATCGCATTCGCTTTAATGGCAAAGGCAATTGGTTTGCATCTCCAAACACCGGCAAATCTCCGAGAGAAGGCGTTTCATCCGAATTCTTTGGCATGGCATAATCGACGCTAAATCCTTGCACATTATTTCCTACACACCAAGTACGGAATGCAGCAGCTGCGACAAATCGAAATGCTGTGAGACTCATTTCTTCCCTGTGACTCTTGCATTCATGTATGACTACTTTTTCCTTATTTTCTTGTTGAAATTGGGCCATTCGCTCAAGGAACCTTGTCATTTCACCTTCTCCAAAGTCTCCAACAGATATAGCAATGTGATGATCCATTTTCTTTCCCATCTCCATGATTTTCGATGGAAGTATCGACGGTGTCACATTGTTCAACCAGTAAAGAACTCGGTCGCAGAAAACATCGGCACCATCGAATGGCAAGGATGAAATCTTGAGCTTCAAATCCCACAAAGCACCTACAAACGGTCCAATTCCCACCACCCTGATGAGATTTCCCATGACTCTTCCAGCATTATCAATCACATCAAATGAATCCCTGTCCATATACTCCACACTCAAGGGCAAATCTTTTGGATTATCCAAACATACAAGTTTCCGAAACTTTTGGGCAGTATCAAAATCTTGAAAAGAAATCCAAAATGACTTCTTGTCAAAAGGTTTTGGAAATGTATCATGAACGGTCGCCAAAATCAAAACCTTCCCCTCGGAACGATTGCAATCTTCTCCCCTTGTATCTGCATTAAACCTACTCACACTCCTCCCTCTCGCATCATTCTTGCACTCACACACTCTTTGAGGATAATCCCGATCACTTGCCTTGGCCCTCCCAAACGCACTCTTGGAACTCTGTGCCATGGGCCTTCTATATCCCGTCTTGACATCCTTTGCATATATATCCAATTGTTCCAAGGCCGTTCCAAAATTATTCACAAAATCCGAATCTTCAATCCCCTCAATCCCCAAGGTATTCACCACTTGCACCACACGTCGCCCCCACTTATTCTCATACACCTTGGCATACAATGCTCGATCGGTATACGCCGACCCTTTCCGCAACTGTGTCCCCCCACTCCCAAACGCCACCCCTGCAGCTGTGGTGGGATTCAAAAAAGTCGATCCGAGCGTCGAATGAGATTCTCGATCGTCAAAGCCCCACTCCTGCAAATTCGCCGCCAGGGTTGCGATTCCCGATCCGGCAAGGCACACCACTCTCCCCCCATCATCAATGGGAAACATGGTATCTAATTTTTTCATATTGAGAATGATGGTGGGTCTTGGACTGCCATTTTCCTTTTCCTCTCGGGGGACCGAACCTCCCGTCAAACCGGTATTTTGACCCTGGGGAATCACCACACAATCGGCATTGACGATTAATTCGAGCGCCTTAACCGCGTCGACCAGGGATTCAGGTTGGACAATGGCAAGAGCCTTTCCTCGACCGAGTCTTGCCCCCTTGAGGAATTTGGAATTGGAGGAGTCTTCTACGAGACCTGAAATCACATTTTCTTTTCCAACAAGTTTTGAAAGTAAGTTGGGAAGATCTTGCTGCTCTGGAGTGAGAGTAATGGCTGGTGGGGCAGGAGAAGGAGCATCGCAACTGCAGCAATTGCGTGGAAGACCCGAGGGAAGGACAGGTCTCTGTTGGTTGTTATTATTCTTGTTATCATTGGTAGTAGAGGATGAAGATTCATGGCTTCCTGCTGCGTAACCCAGGCCAAGTGAAAGGCCTGCAAGAGCCAGTGCTGTTGATCGTTTGATGGAAGGCGATTCGGATCGTCCCTTGGTGGTAGTGTTCGCATTATTGTTATTAGTCGGTGTTACGGTACTGCCCCCCTTTGTAGTAGTAGCAACTGCAGCTGTGCTTTGAGCCCTGGTAATATTAGTTGTCCTAATGCATTTCCCAAAGAGATCAGAACAGCTGGTATTTCTACCAAACTTATTTGAAATTGCAGTATATTGTAATCGGTGAGACCGAAGACCTGATTTCAAATAAAACATGATTATGCATGCATGTGCATTGCTCAACTAATATTTGTGGTGATGTGTGATGGTTTCCATCATTCTTCTCCCTCTTCTACTCTCTTCTCTCTCTCTTTTCTCTTCATATCTCTTTTTTGTTGGTACTACCGCTGTGTACTAACTACCACGCTAGCTACGCCCCTTTACATACTTCAGTTCATTACAGTATAGTGTCGAACCTCGGACTAATTTTGTGTGTCAATAAACTGCCCCATCGCTCAGATTTTACTATATTAGCTTGAAATGTCTTAATTTTCCATAACCCCTACCGTTGTGAAGATGAAATTGCTTTGGGCACTTCACTTTTTTCCATACTCGGACGACAAACGACGAGATACCTACATAATGATCCATGAGAGTACTTCTCCGCATCAACATACAACACCTCACGAATCCTCCACATACAAATAGAACACAACATAGCTCTATTCAAGATGACAGTTGCAGTTGAATACATCATTAATCGACACGTGTTGCGATGTATGATGCAAATAATACTGTTCTACAGAGTAGCAGCGACCTTCAAGGGGGACACGTTTCTTTCCTCCTCCTCTCCCGTCATGTCCATAAGGAACAACATGACTAGTAGTAGCATATTCGATATAGAACCAAGACGATCGTCCTCCTCGTCTTATTTAAGAAGAAATTCTGAATCCTTTTCTTCTTCGTCATTATCACCTTCATTATCGTCAAGACCACTGCCACCAAGTGGTGAAGAATTATCAAAACCAACTACATTTTTTGATACGTCTATAAATCAAACTCAATTCTTGCCTTTCAATAACGTTCAACACCCCAACATTCCAAGAACGATACAAGAACTCCAACAAGAACAGCAAAACAAAAGAAAACGAATACAAGCTCGAAGAGAATTGGCTAGGGAGAAAATGAGACAAATGATTGAGAATCCACATGAATTCTCAACAAAAAATGCAGAAAAAATGAGCGAGGAGGAGATTCAGTCCTTGCAGGATGATTTACAACAACAAGATTCGGAACTGTTGCAGCGTCCAGAAGGTAGATGGTTGTGGAATTTGGCAGGGTCGGGAAGTTCAAAAAAGAGTAATATTGCAGATCCTTCGGCGTATTGGGATAAGTGGGCTCAGGCATTTCGTATGCTTGGAGTGTATTTGGAATGTGCGAATTCTAAGTCGCAGTGGATGTACTACGGTGATGGAGGGAACAAGAATAATAAAAATGGAAATGATTATGGGTGTAAGCGATGGGTACTTTGGGCAGCTGTGAGTAGTGGAATGTTTCATGTGTCGTTTGTAGATTGTTTGTTTTGATGAAATGATTCTCACTTCCAAATAGTATGTCAATCCAAATTATCAAGGATACGGCATCAACGAATACGTCGTCAACTGGGTAGAAGACGATGATTATTATGGTAGGTTTGCTCAATATAGCAGTGGTGGGTGCCAAAGAAATGATAACAATGGTGGCGAATACAAATGCTACAACCAGCAAACATCCAGGAATAACAAGAAAAATAACAAAAATGCACCCGATGAGCCAATCTCGAAATTGGATTGTCACTACCTGGATACAGAATGGCTAATTCTGGGTGTTTATCGAGAAAATTTTTATGATTATTTTGTAAGTCGACACAAGCACAGTTCTTGCGTAGATGCATTTAGAAGTTTGTTTGATGGACCTTAATGAATATGAATCTCACAAGGAAATCTTGTGCACTACCATAGGAACAAATTACCAAGCACTTATGGTATTACAATTCCTATGAATATAAAATAGCCTCGAGTGGTCTTCAGCTAATCAACGACGAATGTGAAGGAGTTGGAGTTGACAAGTATGGCAATTACCTGTATAGAGCACCGAAACCTGTACAAGGGGGAGGGTTTGTTTTAGGTCTGTATACAGATGATACATGCATGACACCGTCCCAGGACAATGGAATGGATTATGGATATGGATATTCGGACGATTCAACTCTTGACTTGTTTAACCAAATCTTTGAAGAATTCAAATACTGTACACTATGCATTGATTATCCAAGTTATCAGGACGGTTATTTCAATGGTGATGGATACGATGAGGATGATCTTATCAATCAATGTTGGAAATTTTACAGTCATGATACATACGAGTGTGATTCAAGCTGTATAGCTTCAGCAGATTCGCAAGGCACAATCAATGCATTCACTTATGGCAGTAAAATGTATGGGACTAAATGGGATGGCTCATTATCTGGTTCTACAAAGAAATCTTCATCATATTCATACAGTTTATTTGCAAAGAATAACGTGAATTTCAAGGAACACTTTCTAGTGAATATGTTTCTAATCGCAAGTTGTCTAATCTTTGCGTTAGCCATACACATGTTTTACAATGCAGAGGGTAATTACTTTGGTGACTATTTTAACAAAAAAGAGAGTGGATTAAAATCGAGACTTCAATCCTTGCTCGATAAACCCGAAAAAGATCAATCAGGAAAAGCAACGAATAGAGGTGCTATTTTGAACATTTTTCCTATGAAACCCAAATCTGTTGAAAAGAAAAAGAAGCAACCAGCACCCATAGTGAAGGTGCAAAGTGAAAATAAACAAAGAACAAACATAATTGTTGTCGGGAGTAACAAACGTCTTGGTCAGAATGAACCTCCTTTGTCTAATAACAAACCCAACAAAGTTAAGAAAGTATTTATTAAGGATAACAACGACGGAGTTCATGGAGACTATGCCCCACCCAAGAGAAAACCCAAGTCCGATGACGCAAGTAAAGTGGCAATTGCTATTCTGAGCAAGAAGCGAATACCTACATATCCGAAATAATCTAATCTAATCTATTTGACTTTTTTTCTGTAACTTTATCTTCCAAGTACAATGAAAAGTACTCCATATCAATTCGTACTGAACTCTCAAACTAAAAGGAAACTGATGTTGTTTCGTACTAAACTCCCAAACTAAAAAGGAAACTGATGTTATAGCATTAAATATCTAAGGTCAGGCAGTATACAACAGTCAAAAATGGCGTTACTATCACCAAATATTTACCAATATGTAACCTAATTGAAGCTTGTATTCATTTAGACAGATGCGGGCATGCTTTGGAAAGGCAACTCCTCACGCTTGCGCTCTTCTCCAATGACGTCAAAGTCAGACACCTTGGCATTGAACTCTACAAGCATCATCTGGAATTCTTCCGCAGAAACAACCTCTTGCTCAACTAATGTCTTGGCGAGGTGATCAAGTAGGGGACGGTTATTCTCCAGAATTCGCTTTGCCTTAACGTAGGAGTTATTTACAAGACGTTCAACTTCAGCATCCGTCTTTCCCATGATTTTAGATCCCCATCTTGTTCTTGCTTGTCCCATGGCACGTCCCATGAAAGGTCCTCCTTGTTGAGGAGTATCAAGAACAACGCGTCCAACCTCATCACTCATTCCCCATTGTTTGATCATTCTCTTTGCGATATTGGCTACCTGTTGGAAATCATTAGATGCACCAGTTGTTGTAAAGTCTTCACCGTAAATAATTTCTTCTGCAAGACGTCCTCCAAGAGCAACAGCAAGCTGCGATTCGAGATATTGTCTGGAATAAAGACCAGCCTCAAGACGACTTTCCTGAGGAGCGAAAAAGGTCAATCCTCCTGCACCATTCGAGCGAGGAATGATGGAAATCTTCTGTACTTGATCATAGTCGGGAATGAGAGCTCCGACAATGGCGTGTCCTGCCTCATGGTATGCAACAAGCTCATTCTGTTTCGCGGAGATGGTGGCAGTTCCTCCCTTCTTCTCAAGCCCGACCATGATACGATCGACAGCTCCATCAATCTGCTCCCATCCAATTGTAGATTTTCCAAGACGTGCTGCTGCAATTGCAGCTTCATTCATGAGGTTTTCAAGCTGGGCTCCACTGAATCCAGGCGTACGTCGCGCAATTGCCTCAAGATCTACATCCGGCTCAAGAGGCTTTCCGCGGGCATGAACTCCAAGGATACGTGCACGTCCCTTGAAGTCAGGAAGATCAACGGTGATTTTCCTATCAAAACGACCGGGACGAAGAAGTGCTTGATCAAGAATATCAACACGATTGGTAGCAGCAATGGTAATAATTCCAGGGTTTCCCTCAAAACCATCCATCTCTACAAGAAGCTGGTTAATAGTCTGCTCACGTTCGTCATTTCCTCCTGCAAATCCTGCTCCACGCTGACGTCCAACAGCATCAATCTCATCAATAAAGATAATGCAGGGAGCGTTCTTCTTGGCTTGCGTGAAGATATCACGTACACGAGAAGCTCCAACACCCACAAACATTTCTACAAACTCGGAAGCAGAGATGGAGATGAAAGGCACTCCAGCTTCTCCAGCAACAGCCTTGGCAAGAAGAGTTTTTCCTGTTCCGGGGGGTCCGTCCAAGATGACACCGCGAGGAATACGGCATCCGTTCTTGTTATAGACCTCGGGCTGCTTGAGGAAATCAACGACTTCTGCGAGTTCAAGCTTTGCTCCGTCACATCCAGCGACATCCTCAAATGTCACTCCAGTGTCAGGGATCATTTGAATTTGTGCCTTGGACTTACCAAATGACAAAGGATTTCCTCCTCCCATTCCACCAGGCATCTGAGGTCCACTACGGCGGGAAAGGAAGAAGAGACCAGCGAAGAGAGCTGCGGGAAGGATGAGGCTCTGAGCCAATTCTCCTAGGCCTCCACCATTTTCAGTAGCGGGAAGTACAGTGACATCGACCTGTTTGAAGAAAAAAATGTGAGATCAAAAGTTCAAAAAAGAAGGATATTGACACGTCATCAGTTCGCGGGGGGCTGACTAAAATATCTAACCCCTGTGGCCTTCCTCTTTTGAAAGAGAAATATGCAAGAGATGATCGAATCACCGCAGAATATCACGATAAGCTAGCTAGCGCCAGTCACCGCTCAAACTCCAACGTACCTTGTGTGAAGTGAGCTGAGTCAAGAGATCAGGATCGTTCGGAAGAGCCTCAATTTTGATTCGGACACCTTCCGTATCAACTCCCAAGAGCTGTGTTCCATCCGCGGAGAAAGTAACCTTTTCAATCCTATCGGCATTTACAAGTTTGAGGAAATCGGAGTAACGAACATCCACTGGCGCTCCACCACGAGACTGGATGACTGGAAGATTCTCCGGAGCAGGAGGCACAGGTGCTCCCTCCATGGCCATTAATCTCGAGTGAGTTCGGTAACTGGACCTTGCAATGTTTGCAGGCGTGAATGCCGCAACATTGTTATTCATGAGGAATGATCCCAAAAGTGCAATTGGTGTGAATTTCATTTTGATGTATCGCGTGTTAGAGAATATAATATATGAGATGAGTGATGTTTCTGAATTTATGTGTTACTTTCGATGCGTGAAAAGAACAAGAATGATCAAATGAGTTAGTGTGTGCTCAGTGCTGACTGTACTGGAAATGTGTCTGGATTTACCAGATATGTGTTGGTGTATGTATTGATTGTGCCAGTTGTGCTGTTGGTTGTTCGACGGCAGACGGCAGGCAACAGATACCAAGGGGGTTCGGAAGAGTCAGAGGTTGACTCACTATGGGCACGTCATCCACCCACTGTGTACTGTATGATTTTGGCGGCAAGCATTCTGCGAATGATGAATGATCCAATCGTACGGTTACTCGTACCTGGCGGGTGTGTACCATCCAAGGCACAGTTCCACAATGTGGGACAGCCGGTACTGGTACGTGGTACGTAGCAGCATAGTAGTAGTACAGTAGGATGATGACTCGAATGGAAGCCTCATTTTTCTATTTTGCAGTGTATTGTAATAATTCTGTAATTATAATTTGATTTCAACACAAAACGCGAGAAAGCATCAATGATTGATTCATAATTACATTACATGCACCAAACACACATCATGTACTGAGCATGGTCCAAATAATGGTCACGGAACTGCAGTATCCTCTAAATTTATACCATACACACAAAAGCAACCCAACCATTCGTCGGTGAAAATGGTTGGAAAGAATCATAGACTTTGTTCCTTCAATTCATCCACTTGCTGTACTCCAGCATCACCACCACCGCCATCACTACTATTTTTCATCAACATTTCTACATCCTGGGAAAGAACATCCATTTCATCCCCCGTCAATAACGATTCTTGTCGTACCTTTTCCACCGTTGCATTATCCATAAAAACCGTATAATAAATAACTTGATCACCAATCATTTTTACACCAAGTATCTTCCCACTGTAAAATTGAACATTGGACTCTTCCACCTCATCACTACTACTACTACTACTACTACTACTACTACTTAAACTTTCATATTCCGCCACATACACAACATCATTCCGCTTCAACACACCTTGCAAAGAAGCATCCTTCTCAAATAAAATCCAACGACCACTCGCATACAAATCCGACAAAGATTTGGCATCATCCGCCAACAAATTCCTCAACAACTGAATCTTTTTCAAAATCGCCCCCTTGGCCTTTTTCCTTTTGGCTATAAACTCCATCTTTATATTGGGCGACAAAGACGCAAAGAATTCCCGAATGAGACGATCTACACTTTTAATCTTACCCTTGTCCACAAATTCAGAGAGAGTGGGGGACATGTACTGTCTCATGTATTCAATATTGGTCTGGTGTTTGAGTTTGAATAAGTCACTCATTTCCAAGAGCCATAGGAGTTCTTGTTCGAGCATGCCCATGTAATGGAAGGATGTCCAATTGTGCATATCGTCTTGGAGTAGGTCTCCGAATAATTTTTGTTGGTCCATTCGTAGGGATAAAATGTTTATTTCGTTCATTGGTTTGGATGTGTGGAGTTTTGGCCAATGATTGGATTTTGTGAGGATACCAAGAGGAAATACTTTTTGTGGTCTCCAGTGGTGATGTCCTTCTGTGAAGGAATCGTTGGGATCTAATGTTGTTACATTGCACGGTGGTTTGATGGGACCATCGATTGGATTATCATTACTATTATTGTTAGTATTCGCCGTGGGAGGGTTTGCTTCAAGTGGCTGTTCTGTCATGATGATAGTTGGTTGGTTGGTTATCCTGAATGGCTTGTAGACAAGAAATGTAGAAAAAGAAGGGGACAATCAATAAATTGTCGCAAGAGATGCATGAAAGGACGTGCCTCTGATAATTTTATAGTGTTTTATAGTTGAGCAGGAAGAGGATAGATAGTTGGAGTATTGTTGTTGTTGTAAGGTGTAGTTCTTACTGACTTTGGCTCTGCGCATGCAGTTTCCCTCTCGTATCAACGTCAATCGATCAATGGTTCAATCAATGTCACGATCTCGAACACGGTAGTCGATGCATAAATAAGTAATTCGATCGATCGCTTGCTCGCTCGATATCGTGTTGCATTCGAAATTATTGCAGTCAATAATAATAAAATAGGGTTTGCGTTTTCGACGTCAAGGATACACAACGAAGAGAGATGTAATCATACAGGTAGATACACCGTGTATGCAAAGATAAGAGTAATACGTACAGTACAGATCAGTAGTGCTCGAACGCATGGCGCACCTTTGCACTGTACAGTAGCAAACATGAAGGATGCCAAGTGCCAAGGCTTTATTTGACAAGAGTACAGTACTACTGTAA
>JAAMXU010005396.1:0-39967 GCA_019693545.1 Chaetoceros muelleri | reverse complement strand
TGCATGAATCAGAATCATCAATTTTTACAGTACGTCAGTTAGGTGTCATGACGATCAATCATTTACGTTTAGGTACCAAAAGGTTACCGGGCCCCCATTGTAGGGGGGTAATAAGTTACCCAAATGTAAGAGATGTAAAAGGTTTTTGTTACTGTGTAGTACAATGTACAACTGCTGTCGTACTGCATCATTGCTACTGTATCAAATGATCAATACTGTAATAGTCTACATACACTAATTGCACACGTAAATTTACCCAACAACAAAAAAGGTGAATCATAGTTTAAATACAAAGACATATAGTATTGGCCTAATTAGCTCTTCAAATGAAAAGAGAGAGATTACAAAATTAGATTATGTTTTGCCCCTCTTGGTACTATATTGTTCTATTGTTGTCTTTTGTCAGTGTTTTGTCTGAAGTGAGGGATGAAACGAAAGTGATGAAGGGATGGTATAGATAGAGAGGGATGGGGCAAAAATAGAAGAGAGGGGGAGAGAATGAATGAGAGACAAAAGCAAGAAAACATGTATAGAGGAAAGAGATGAGAAAGGAAATATATGAGATAGAAGAAGAATAGATAGAGATTGACTATTGGGAAAGAACGGGGGAGATGAGATAAACTACTAGAGAACAGATCATCAATTCACCTTTGACTAGAGAAAAGGCAAGATGAGACAAGGTCAGAGAAATTGACAAAATTGATGTCGCATAGTCAAGTCAATATTGTAAATTGATTTCAAGAGTTGTTAAGTAATAGAGTTTAAAAAATATAATTATAATTTATGAGCTTTTATCTTTTGTAAACTGTAATTGAACATCATAGAAAAAAAACACAAAAATGCACAGTAATGCACTGCCACGGTCGACTCTCGGTTGTGGAAAAGGGAAAAAGTAAACGGTATAGAAAAAGGAATAATTGAAGTTGATTCAATTAAAAAGGAAATTATAATTAGGTGTGTTGTAGATAAAAAAAAGATTAGAACGGACGATCACCGTAGCTAATAAAAAAAGATACTACTATTGATTACTACGTACAATAAGCGTGTGACAGTTAACCGGCAGGTTAACTGTTAAATAGGATAAAACTACCTACACATATTTATTGTCGTAGCGCATCTATGTCATGCACAGTTACCAAGTTTGCCAAATGTACCCTCTGCTATCAAGAACTACTTGACCTTCAGGAACAAGCTGAACTAGGGAATGACAATGTTCCTTACTTCTATCACATGTTCAAAAGTTGTCTCAAGGATCAAGCCTTAGTTGAATGGAACAATATAACGGAGAATCGCCATCGCAATCAGAGAATCTTGGACAATTATTCAACCGATGTGGATACCTTTATCAAGTCTACAACAAGAGTCATGATAATGAAGATTTAATTCAGGCTCAAAAGTCCTATATGAGTAATCTTCACAAGACGATCAAGGCAACTCCCAGCAGTGAAGAATTCCACATCAATTGCTTTGCTTGAATAATTTGATTCTCTCTATTCCCGAAGCAATCCGTGATGATCAGTTCTCATCATTGAAACTTAAGTACTTATTTGTGGAGGCAATGCCTGCAACTTGGAGAAGTGAATTCCGCAAGAGAGGTAAGAAGGCTAGCTCTGAGGAATTTGATGAGTTTGCCCACTTTTTTGACATGCAACATGAACATGATCCTCCCTCGACTAGGAGTGAAAATCAGAATGGTAAGAAGTCATCAAAATCCCTGTCCTCTCCATGGTAGTAAGCATATCTGGAATGACTGTTTTGATTATAAAAATGGTCCTAAATTTCGCCCTCCTGGAGCGAGTTGAAACACCATTCGTCATGACAATCATTATCAGCAGGATGAAGCAGATGATGATCCAGTTTCTGTGCCAAATGATGATGCTATATTTGAGAATGACTTTGGTGTGGATGAGTATGATGACAGTGACAATCCTTATGAACCAAACAAGGAGCCACTCCCTTTTACTTGGATAAGGTACTACTTATGGATTCAAGTGGTACCGGAAACAGTATTGCTTGATCTAGTATTCCGGTGAATTGTCAAATTCATGGTAACATCATGGACAAAGCGTTCTCTGTAGTAACGTTGGTTGGTCCCACGGATCATTTTGAATTTGTGCATTTTGACAAGTTGTTCCTTTCTGAGTTCGGCCTCTCCCAATGGGTTGAAAATGTGGAGTTTGTGGCGTTTGAAGACAATGGACATTCGGCATATAATGCCATCTTGGGTAGAAATATCATGAAAAAAGCTGGTATCGATGTCAAGTTTAGCTCTACTGAGGAAGTTACTTGGGACTAGCATACTATTCCCTTCCATCCTCCTCGACTTCAACCAGTCCGTCCATCTACAATAAGTGATCCCCAAATGGTTTCTCAGATTTTTGAAGATAGTTTCACGTCCTCAGAAACTCTCAAACCTAGTGATTATGATGTGAAGACCACGGCCGGTAAGGATATTGCGGAACAACAATCCCATTTATCACCTAAACATCATACTGCTCTAGCTGCTATGTTGGCAAAACATGACCAAATGTTTAAATGTGTTTTGGGAAAATATCCTGATGGTACAGTTTGCCTCCAAGTGGTTCCTGGTGTTTCACCTACCCATTGCAAACCCCTCAGTATTCCTAATTGGAATCTCAAGCAACTCAAATGCGAGATTGACACACTGTTATTGTTGGATGTAATTGAGCCAATCCTTATTTCGGAATGGGCTTTTCCTTCATGTTTGGAAAGAAAGATGGCACTGCACGGTTTTTTATTGCCTTATGAAAATATATTGAGTTTTTTTGGATGAAAAGCATGGCTTGCCAAAAATTAAAGACATCCTCCAACATCATTCTGGTTTTGACTATGTCACCACCATTGATATTACGTCACAATTTTATCATTTTTCTCTTGATCCTGACTCCAGAAAATATGTGGTCATCACCACTCCCTTCGGCAAATACTGGTACAAAAGGCTTCCAATGGGTAGAAAAAATGCTCCAGCCCATGCTCATTTGGTCATGACCCAATTCTTTCGTGACCTAATGGATTTTGTGAAATACTTTATGGATGATCTGGCTATCTTTACCAAGGGTGCCTTTGAAGAACACCTTGCCAATGTCGAACTAGTCCTAACCATATTGAATTTTGCTGATTTCTTGATTACAACTAATTGGAAGGTGGAAGAGTGACACATTCATGAGATACGTCAGAGAACAAGTCAACTGTTTCACAGAAAGCATATCGTCCAAAATGCTCAATGTCAACTCATTCTACACAATACCAAATGCATATCAAGACCGGACACTGAATGACGATTCAGCTATTACCCCAAATGGTCCTAGCCTCTCAAAAATGTTTGGAGCATTAGTATTATGATGTCGTACTCATCACATAGCCCCGCATGCAGTCACCTGCTCTAATAGACATGGTGGACGGGGGCATGGACATACGGTAGCATAATACTTAAGTCATGACTTTTTACCAATTGCGATTTTACTAGTATTTATCTACTTTATGTACGTAGTAAGCATAGGATACACGGGAACAGAAACATTGATGTAACTTCACTCTTTAGTGGGTAGAAAAATTGCTCCAGCCCATGCTCAATTGGTCATGACCCAATTCTTTCGTGACCTAATGGGTTTTGTGGAATACTTTATGGATGACCTGACTATCTTTACCAAGGGTGCCTTTGAAGAGCACCTTGCCGATGTCAAACTAGTCCTAACCATATTGAATGCTGCTGATTTCTCCACCAAGAGAAGGGTAGAGCGTGGATCAAGAGGTCCCTATACGTATTACGATACAAAGGTGAGGAGGAGGAACTACTGGATGTGTGCCTTGAATTGGCACATGACTACCATGCTTGTGGTTATGCCAAATTTAAGGCAGACTATGACAGTGGTAGTTTCTTTTCCTGTTGTCTGCTAATCAATGGAAAATGTTGTAAGACCGGGAAAGGATGTGGAGAATTTGTCATTGGTGAGGTTTTTGATTGTGTGTCTCCCGATAGAGACATCGAAGGCATCATCGATAAATTTGTTAAGGCCTTAGCAATCGTGGAGAATTGGGAGACAGAAGATATTTTTTTGGGAGCCTGGGAGAGTCTTGTTTTCAACAACTTTGGAGAAAGATCAGATGACCGGTTTGTTTATCTAGGCTGGCACAATACAACATATCTCGGTTGGAATACACCGGATTATGTTAGAAGAGAATTGGTAAGATCCGGAGCAAGGAAAGAACAAGTTTTTTGGCAGTCTGATTGGATGTTATTTTCAAAATTTTAGGGCATGGCGTGGAGGAATGTGAAAGCCCTGTTGCTTATGGATTGTATCAAGAAATGGGCAATTGATTTTGTCCGTGATCCTGATGGAACGGAACCTCTTGATTTTGGTTTTGAAGAAGAATGTTAGTAGTAATAATTTCTAGATTTCTGAGTAGTACTTTATTTAATACATACGACTTATTTTATTATTATGGATTGGTTAAAGTAAGTACATCTAGATAAAATGCCATATGTTAGTTACAACGCTAATCATCATTTTGATTCCGAACGAGCTATAGTGAGAAGAAAAGGGAAGTTGAATCATCAGCAATGTAAAATTTGGATTAGGTCAGAGGTTGATTATTATAATAGAAATTGCTCATTACATTGTATGCATACATTTCCTATTATGTTTTCGAATTATTATTCCTTTGATAGAAATAACAAATGATTGAAATGTGAATATTCATCGGATTGTTTCATTTATATGTGTGGGTACATTGTAAACTTTGTATTGGATCCATAGTGACAGTTGCTAGTACTGCATGTATATATTGAGTATGCATTTGACATGAACGTTGTTTTTTAGGATTTTTTGAATTAATATTTGCGGGAACTGCGTACATATTTTTGCTATGAGTATACACACGTTGCAATGTATCTTCCCTCTCACCTGATGTAGCTTTTGGAACTGGTCAAGCCCCTCCTGTTCTTGGCAACTGATGGCAGTTGTGCGTGCCATTATATGTTCCTCCTTTTGCAAATACCGGGTGAAAGCAGTATCTATTCCAAGATCCTGGATTGTTAATGTGCTCAAACATTGGTTCACCTTTGGAAACCTCAACATCTGGTACTTCCCAGTTGTCAGGCACTGAAGGAATTTTGATGTCACCTATCATCCAGTTGCTACTAGTAACATCAAGAATGCTTCCATCAAACAATGATACTTGTCCCATAGTAGTAACAGTATTCCTTGTTCCAGAGAAAGTCAACCTTGCAAATCCTTTTGCAATTCCCATCTCAGTGCCAGCACTTACTGTGCCTTTGTCATCATATGCCCTTTCAATGACATTGCTTGAATGAATGTGATAATCCTCACCCTCTTCATCACTATCACCTAAATTGCCACCACTCATATCAGCATTTTGAATATCTTCCAACACTTTTCTATCTATCATGGTTACACCATGACATGAAACTTCACTGGAACCATTTGCACTATCAGCAATGCTTGTACTCATGCCAATGCAGAAAATGCTTGTTAGAGTACTGTCATTGCTGCTTGGATTGCTGCTTTGATCAGTGACACGAGGCAAAACTACTGTAGATGCAATAACTTTTGCTCTTGTTTTTCTTGTCCTACTATCATCTTTAACAGTAGGAGTTTGTGGACATTTGTTAATTCTTCTCATCAACATATTATTTTATTTATCATCATGCATTTGTGTGAAAAATACTGTTTGTCTCCTGGAACTACTCCCCATCTATGTTCATATCTCATTTGCAATCTCTCTTGTCTCTTGTTACCACCGTGGTCTTAAGTAACTTGTCAAACTCTTGCTTTCTGCCTACCCTTTATCCATTCGGTGATATCTTGTTCTTCAAGTTTCTTGTATTTAAGTTGATGATGATCCACCTGAACAATTCTGCTCTATTACAATTACCACTATATTGAAATAACTATCAGCGCCATCATGTTCTGACCTTCTTCGTTGTTTGTCGTCCCAAAGTACTCCCTCCGGCGGCCACCAATAGCAGAAAGTCCAATTATTTTATTGTAACAAATGAAACGATATTTTTTTTGAAAGTTTTGAATAAAAGTTGAAGCCTGTATTCTAAGTTTTCTTGTCTGGGTCACACAAGCTTGAAGTATTCTGGGTTACTGTTTTTTGTTTCGTTTTTTTTGTTTCTTTGGTAAAAGAAACGAATGAAACCCCCACTCGAAGTGGTTTGCGCATTTTCAACGAATGTCCCATGTCCCATTGCATCACTCACGCCATCACCCCAGTACTGTACACTTACTACCAATCAAGAGTAAGGTCCTGTACTGTTGTTACGGACGGCGGTATCGTGCAGTAAATCATCCCCTCTACTTTAGAGAGAGAGTAAAATCATTATCCTTATTATTTATTAGATAGAGAGTAACGTGAAACATCCCACCGCTCACCATCATCGATTTGCAGCTTTCATTACTTTTTTATCTCCTAGTTACGAACATTTACCATTATGAGATCGATCCGCATATTGTATTCATTAACCATCCCATTATCATGCACGGGCTTAGTTGCACCATTCACTACGTCATTTGTGAATGCTAGAAATACATTCAGAACAAAATACTCTTTGCCCGACCCTTCGTTGAGGATGATTCCCCCCAACTCAGAGTTTGAAGATTTTCAAAATAGCGACGAACCCGCATCTGAAGGTCAAGAGCTTGCTAGGCAGTTCTATCAACAACTTGAAAAACGCAAACAGGCAAATAAATCACTTGATGATGAACAGTACAGCCTGAAAAATAACGATCTCGATAGCAGCAATGGAAAAAACAAGAAATTTACTGGTCGAAGGGGAGAAATAGATTCGACAGGTACACCTTCTGCAGGTCTATTTGCAAGAGGTAATGGTAGTGTGTATGCGTTTCCTATCGAGAAAAGTTCAATTGCTAATAGAAACTCAGCATCAAATCTGTTGGCTCCTAGGGAAAAAATGATGAGAAATGAAATAAATTTCATGAATGTAGCGTCGAGTGAAGTCGCAATAGTTTTGCAAGGTGTTCTAGTCTTATTACTCCTTTTGTTTGCTGTGTATGTTGGGGTCTCTGGTGGAATTACAGATGGATCCGAGCGATTTGATGCGGTGGGTGGAGTGATGGACAGTATTGATTTCGCTGGTGCCTTGGAGGACAATGTAGATTCTTCCTTTGAAGTGGTAAAAGAGGATTCAATATGGCTTTAATCAAAAAATGTCTGGCTTGAAGTTGGAAGTCATAGATACAAAAATTTATATAATGGAAGGTATGCTCTAGTTGTATAGTAAATGGCGCAAGAAACGGTGAAAGGAAAGAGGAGCTACTTTTTATGCTTACTGAAAGATGCAAACAGTTTTCGACAAATAATGCAGGAAAATAAAGGGACGCAAAAATGTATTGGAAATCCGAAGCTTTTTAATGACCAGATTAATCTGGCGTGTAGTGAGTTGTCATAAAATGAAGTCACTCGACACGACCAAGCTGAAATTTTAGGCATATTCATAAATATATATTTAGACGAAAAAAACTCAGTTAGATATCATTTAGTGAGATTACAAGCAATAACGATAGGATTCCATAGTGTACTAATACAGAGGATGAGCCAATACGTCCTCGTCGCAGAATCAATCATACTTTCATCTTGTTGTTGATAGAATTACCAAACTTTCAAGGTAAAGAAAAACTACTTTCAGAGTCACCATCTAGATTTTGATAAGGAACTGGACCGTTGCGCCTATCCATTGCCTTAACACCTATCCCAACAACGAATGCACCAGCGGCAAGGCCAACCACAGGAATGAGAAACGTTTTTGATCCAGTTGTATCCTGTTCTTCCTCCTGGTTGACGATTTCAGTTGTCGTAGTAGTAGAGGTGGTACTAGTGGAATTCATCTCTGCACCAGCAGTGTTGTTGACTTCTTGGGTCTGACCAATTGTTGGGTTGCTCGATGGGGCACTTGTTGTTGTTGTCACTAGTACTGTAGGACTACTGGACACGATTGTGGGTGGTCCTCCTCCTGTATCATTTGAATTTATATCAAATGGTGTCGGAGAGTTTGTAGCGCTAAGAGTCATGGATGAAGGTTGCTCACTGGGCGAAAAAGTTGGACTGTAAGACGGAGTCAGAGTCATTGTGGGCTCTTCACTTGGTGCGGTTATGCCATCACTACCACTAATACTTGGCTCCAAAGTGGGCATGAATGATAAAGAATATGACATGGGTGGGTAAGCAAAAGAGTAGGAATAGGAAAAAGAGTAGGAATAGGAGAAAGAGTAGGAATAGGAAAAAGAATAGGAAAGTTCCTCTTCCAAAATAATTCTGCCAAACTCATTTCCAATCATCTTTTTCTCAACCACTGCTGCTATGCTGCTAGTATTGATGAGGAGTGATGATGCTCTTCTCGTCTCCTCTTCTCGTCCTTGACGCTTTCGAACAAGCTTTTTGTCAAGAATTGTAGTAGTAGTAGCAGCAGCAGCAGCATAATTTGTCACTTGTCCTGCTCCTCTTGAAACCAAATAAGATAACAAGGGCTGGATAAGAAGATGTAGTACTACTACTGGTATGAGCCTCAGCATCATGTCTTGATCTCGATTGCTATTCTATTCAATTCTGGCTGCCGATAGGAGAACACGGCCACTCTGCTGTCAACAGAAGTACTATTTTCAGTTTTCAAGCAAGAACTTTTTGATGGTCGATTGGATGATGAGGAGAGACAAAGTTAATGGTTACAAACAACAACTAACATCAAGAGGGAAAAAATGAGGAGTGTGGATTATGCCTCCCTGTAAAATGGTTTGGAGTAGCATGCAAAATTGATTGAGGGAATATCATCTATCACGTATGACTGACTTTGCAGCAGCAGAAGAGGAGCGACCACGGGATGGATAGTACGTACTACCAGTACTACTAACTAGTTGCAGGTATAATTGAAAAAAGTGATAAGAATTCGAGTTTTTTCTCTGAATTGCGACACGATCTGATCACAGCGTCCATCACAGAATACCCGTAGCTCGATGAGGAGCAACCACGGTCGTGGTGGTGGTGCGGTTGATTGTGGAGTTTACACACCTCTTCATCGTGCGTCCTTGTTACTACTAGTACTACACTAGCTAGTACTCCTCGTCAGCAGCAGCTGCGCTCAAGTAAGATAGAAGGAAGGAGGAAGAAATAATGAATGAACACTGTTGAAAGAAAGTAAATGCTGTGTAAACACAAGAAAAGCTGATTTCATTATTTGTCGGTAGGTAGTTCGATCATGATAGATTGAATACATACACAAGAAGGATGAATGTTATGAGTAGAGTATCAACTCTGATGAATCCAAATTTCGAAAATATGATGAGGCAGTCCAGCAACTCCAGTTCACTCTCTTCATTCTACACAGTGGTACAGTACTTGTACGTGTAGTACTACTATTACCGCCCGGCCAAATAGTACCACCGGTACCTGGTACCAGGGTACCAGGTACATTAGTATCATCAAGAAGCACAGCATTAGTAGTATCATCATACTCTTCTACTGTCCAAGTACGGTACTGTACGGGTACCTGGTACCAAAACTGTGCACGATATGGAGTAGAATTTGGCAATCAACAAAGTCAACGATCAGAACCGACCCAACCACTCAAACAACAGCATCATCACATCAATCACCCATGACCCGAACTGTAGCGCATGAATGAGTAAATCTATAGACCATCCATCTATCCATCAAGAGCGAGATACAAATCAAACAGTCTGTCTGCCGTAACGTCCATTGCATCACTTATAGTTTCTATCAATGAAAATAATTTCAACCAGTGGAATCAAGAGAGCAAATGAAAACTTCGAATCGATTCATTGAAAAAAATGGAAAAAGAATCAGAACCGCAATCTATTGCCGACGAGTGTCGATGCAAACTTCGAAGTCTCTCAATAGGGTCCGAAATATTCAATGATGAGAATTCAATCCTTCAAGCAAGTTGCAATTCTAGCGTCCAAGAACATGGTAAGTGATTGATGCGCTAGCTAATAACTCGTACAGCACTGCAGCCTTCACGCAAATGTGGATGTATTGATTTTTCGATTCTATTGACACTTGCCGCGTCGTGTTTTTCTGTGTGCAGAGATATGCGCTGGGCCGCGCATTGGCAAAGGGGGGTTCAGTGATATTATTGAAGTGAAGAACTTGATACCAGTAGCATCCTACAACGGACCGACGAGGCAAGAAGATATCCCTGTCAATGAAGAACGGAGTACTGGTACTTCCCTAAATGAATCTTCTTGCGGCATCTTATCCCCTGAAATTGTTAGACGGCACCGTCCCGCCAGTGTCCGCACCATCAGTATTCACGAAACGCGCATTGTTGATCCTTCGCAAGCTTATGTCATCAAAACCATTCGAAAGGATCTGCCTCATGATTTAGAAATGTGTGGGATCATGGACCTTGCAGTGGAGGCGCAATTTCTTCAAACACTTTCACACCCAAACATAGTTTCTCTTCACGGCGTCGGGGATGAGCCGGGAAGTAAAAAATTCTTTATAATGATTGAAAGAATTGATCGGACGCTAGGACATGAAATGGACAGTTGGTTTCTGTGTAAACAAAGAATGAAAGATCGTGTGATTAATGGTGGTGGTGGTCGACAGAAAAAGGAAGAATATAAACTCAAGTCACAACGTTTTATGGAACGAAGAGTGGCTGTTGCCTATCAGCTAACATCGGCATTGAAGTATCTTCACAGCAAAAAGTAAGTTTTTCATTTGTTTCTATACAATTGGGCAAGGCAACCGGAATTGGTGGGATATTATTGCTCACATCAATAATGTGGCGTCTCACGCATTTTTTTCTATTTTAAAAGTATTGCCTACCGTGATCTCAAGCCTGATAACATTGGCCTTGATTACAGTGACAATATTAAACTGTTTGATTTTGGTTTAGCCAAGGAGCTCAAGAAAGAGCAAATGGTAGGAAAGGATCAATATCTTGCAACCCAAAAGACTGGCACCCAGCGTTATATGGCCCCGGAAGCCTTCTCGGAAAATGGGGTGTATGGCCTTCCTATTGATGTTTACAGTTTTTCTATAGTCTTCTGGGAGATGATTAGCCTCAGAGTCCCGTTTGAAAATTTATCACCCTATGAACATGCTGTTTATGCATTTGGCAAAAAACAGAGACCAAAGCTTCGAAGCTTTCGGTGGCCAGATGAAATAAAGAGTGTCATAAGAGAGGGTTGGTCCAATAATCCCTTGCGTCGTCCTACCATGAGTGGCATTTGCGATAAACTGGGTGCTTTTCTTCGGTCTAGGAATTGGAAAGTGGAAGGGTCCAGAGCCGAACCTCCTCGAAAATCTTTTATTTGAAGCATGTTTGATTTGTTGGTTTGTTTTTGTGTGTGCTGCATGGTACCAGGGTACCCGGGTACCGCCAAGATCACGAGTGAGAATCTTGTCGCTCTAAGCCAGTATGTCCAGAACACACTTTTTCAAACTAATGACATGGGAGGTGTTGTCCATCACCAAGGTTGGATTCTACTGTAGAGTGAGCTGGAATATTCTTTTGTACTGTAGTAGTAAAATACTAGTAAAATATCTCAATAGATATTAGATAGATTGTGATGTGCGTTGGGAAACTTTCGGAATGCAATTACATCTGACTATCGTACATCGTAAAAGTACTACTACCTCGTACTGTGCATACTGGATACTTCCAAAAGTTTCCATCTTTCATCAACGTTTCAGTGTATCTTTGAATCAGTCTCACAAAGACACTCTAATCTACAGTACATTGCCCAAGAGCACCAATCAAATTTTTAAATTGAAATGAAATCGCCAGTTTGTCCTTTACTTCTACTTACTTCCTTCAGAAATGTTGACAAATTGGTTACCTCTCCTTTAGTTAGTCATCCTTCACCATTTACCTCAAGTAAATGTTACTCCCCGTCTTTGCATGGCACCAGTCATCGCACCTTGAAAGCTGTTCCAACGGCCATGTCGATTGGCCCTGAAGCCGTTACAAGCATGTCACTCTTAGCTCTTCAGTTTGGTATACAACCTTCTTTAACTCGCAAGTTCACCGGTAAAGCAATTAACAGGAGTACGGTAATATTTGTGCAGGATATCGTAAAATTTTGTCTAGCAGGGATAGCACTATTTCTAACAGGGGGTTGGGGCAAAGCAATTGTAGGATGGAATATTCAAACCTGGTTGACAGTTGCTGGGATTCCTGCCGTCTTATATGCTATACAAAATTATGCGACACTGATTGCATATCAGAATCTATCGCCACTGACATTTAACGTGCTGAACCAGACGAAAACAATGTCGGCTGCTTTATGTTGCTATCTGCTAATGGGCAAGGTACAATCCAGCTTACAGATAGTGTCACTTTTCATACTTTTTGGCTCGGCTTGTATCATTGAAAAAATTATACCTCTTGACTTTATGAAAATTTCAGTCAGTAATGATGAATCGAATAAAGATGAAAGCTGTGCAACTGATAGTAATTTAAAAATAAATAATGGCACAGAAGCATTGTTGCATGGCAAGGAAGGTGATAATCATATCCAAGGTGTACTTGCAGTGCTGTTGGCATCTTTTCTCTCCGGTCTTGCAGGGGCTTTTGCACAGAAGAATCTACAGGGTGCTTCAGGTAGTATATCTGGTGGAAGAAATTCTTACTTTTTTACAATGGAACTCTGTGCCGTGTCACTATTCTTCACTGGGCTCTCCATGATGCGAAGTGACGACGGAGCAAGAATCCGGGAAAAGGGGTTTTTCGATGGATGGACATCCAAGACGATTATTCCAATAGTAACCAATGCTGCGGGGGGTATCGTCGTGGGCCTTGTCACGAAGTACGCTGGCACTGTGAAGAAGGGCTTTGCCCTGATTTTTGGTTTGCTCATTTCAGGTTTGCTGCAAGCATTTGGGGAGGGAAATGGTAACAAGTACAAGAGTAGAATATCAAAAGAGCACGTTGTAGGAGGGCTCCTTGCGGCATTCAGTCTTTGGATGCACTCCGCTTTTCCTGCTCAGAACAGTAAAACTATCTAGAGTGCCTCTGGTGCGATACGCGAACTGTTAAGAGTGATTATTACACAATTCATCTATGGATGCATTTTAGTAGGAGGATTTTTACAATACTCTATAGTTTGGAAGGTTCTCGCATAAGTTGAGTTTTCTCGATACACGGGACGACTTTGGAGAGGAAGTGGAGGTTTGTCCGGAATAAAGTATCTTATTTTTGTTATTCCCAATCCGAACAAATTGTGTCGCCGAACGTAATCGTAATTAACAGGACTGCCTTTTCTCTTCTTTCTCGCCCGGATCTCTTCTTCCTAAGCGCAAAGTACCACTTTCATTTCCTACAAGCACAGACAGAAGTTTTTGTTGACCAGCAGCCTGCATTTGACTGGACCACCAGTGATTCAAAATTTTCCGATCTCTGTGACTCAATGACTTAAGCCTAACAGTTGCTTTGTCATCGCAAAAATCTCCTCCTTCTTTCATTCCCTGTAAGTTGTCGCATGACGATAATCCTTCCATTCCAAGTTGTCCAGGTGGAAACGGCTGTTCCGGTTTAGCTACTGGATTTGCACGGAGAGCTGGCTGACAATAAGCATGCTCAAATGGATCGAAATCACCAAGGAAATATTTGCTGCCATCTTCTAATTCCTCTTTGGATTCTAGACCTTTCTCTCTTGAGCGCTGGTTCTTTGCTTCCATTTCTTGAGCTACCGTAATATCCATAATTGTAGCAACTTCCAATGGTAAAGTAGAACTAGGAGGATCATATCGTGCTCTCGTCGACCTTAGAAATAAATAAGAAATAAACATTAAAGCAATCGTTGCATATGCTTCGTGTCTCGCTTCTTTCACAATGAATTGCCCAGTAATGGTCATCTGAGCAATTATCAAACCAAAAATAAACCTCCGAAAAATTTTTGGCCAGAATTGTCCACCCGACTCAAAGACACTCTCATAAATATAGAGGTGGTGATGGGTCCACATTATGCGACTGAATAGGCAATACAATGCACAAGGAAGAAGAACGATAGGCGCAACAACCGCAAAAACAACACTAATGACCACCACAAGCATATCCTGAGCTAAAATCTTGTGAAAAGGGAACCATCCTGGATCATCAATTGCACGCATACCAAAAAGGACCTTCTTCTTCATTCTTAACGTCACGTTTGGAAAAAGTATGTACCGCAAGAGAGACTGAACTATGTGTAAAGCCCGGACAAGTTCCACGCCAAGGCCAAGAAATGTCTTCATGGTAACGAGTGAAATAAAGAAAGAACTCATGCGAGGGAGAGAATTCCCTAGCATTTGAAATGCTTTCTCTGGTTTTTCAATTATGATGGCAAGCGTATCAAAAATTGTGCCTGCAATTGCAGTGACTAAAAACACATTAAGTACCTGAAACATAAAGTAGCGTGAAAATGCTTTCATTTGCACTTCACTGAATGACACAAGTCCCTCAGCCTTGGATATCAGTATGAAAAGTGGTGGGAGTAGCTGCTGGATAACAATCAAACAGATCGGTTGCACCAATCCGATTGCTGTAGAGAAGAAAGCGGATGCCTCATCTAGCTTTGCAAGTCTTGGCGAAATAGACACC
Organism: Chaetoceros muelleri; assembly: GCA_019693545.1. Lineage (NCBI taxonomy): Eukaryota > Bacillariophyta > Thalassiosirophyceae > Chaetocerotales > Chaetocerotaceae > Chaetoceros > Chaetoceros muelleri. The sequence goes on along the minus strand of JAAMXU010005396.1, from coordinate 25,359 downwards.
AATGCTGATTCGCTAACTAGAAGCGAAATCAAAGTGACTGGTACGACATAAAACGAAATCAGCAGTATGACAATGGTATCCCCAATGTAACCTCTAGTCCGCTTCGCTCCTTTAGAGACATAAATATTTTCCCAAAGAATATCTCTCGGTTCCGGTGCAGTTTTCACTTCCATCGCACCAGGCTTCGAAGAGTGCATAGACTGTATGGCTATCGTAGATGCAGTGAATGTCTTCATCTCCACAAAAGCCTTGTCGGTCACTTCATTATAATGATTTTCGATAGCATCGGACCCAGTCGTAGACTTTGATCTAGCTGATTCTTCATAACGACGAACCGGTCTCCCAATCAAACTTGCGTCAAAGACTGATTTAGAATAACGTTTGATTGCCAGTCTTGCGTGTGCAAAAGGACGAAGCTTATGTTTCTTTCCTTCGGTATCATTGTCTAAATGTACATAATCAAATCCACTTTCAAGGCCTTTGATATCATTCCCTACATTTCGCCGAGTCACAGTTTCTTCTGCGGCTGATTTGGTCACACTCGTACTCTGTGACTCATGATCTAAAAAGGGCGTAGCAAGGATATAATCAATATCCTTTCTACCGACTTTTGCCTCCATTTTATCCAATTTCTTCATCACCCTTGCCCTCCTTTGATGTTCAGCCTGAATCATTTCATTCATATTCTGAAGCCTATTATACAATAAAGTCAATCTATCGGATGCCCCAGGGACAAATCCAACATCTTCAAAACAACTATAGGGTAAAGTTGTGATTTTCTGAAGTTTTGACATGGATCCCACAAGTTTCTTCTTTTCTTTTCTACATAGAATCAAAATTTCCTTTTCAATCTTTGTCAAAATTCTGTTCCTTGCTTGTACCAGACTCTCCAATTGGATTAGATTCTGACACATGGTAACATTATTGACAGCATTAGGGTAAACGTGTTTAAAGTAGTTTCGTATCTTCTTGGGGGAACGTAAATGTCTCGGTATATTCGTCACAAGCACTGTTCGAAGGTGCGGTTCTTTTGACATCATATATCGATGTCGAATATTGTTGAATGCATTATATTCTACAACAAGTTCTCTCATGACAATAGCACTGAGAAGATAGGCCGCAACACAGTGAGCCCAAAGCCTGGGGCTTCCTCCCTTTATATTGGCCATTGTAAATTTTAGAAAATCTGAAAAAACCAGAGAATCGACGTATTCCTTAAGATCCGATGCACTGGCATGACCCCCTCCTGTATAATTGAGCGGCAGTAGTACTATAAAGGAAAAAACAGACATTTTGACAATGCAGCGAAGAGCTAGACGATGAAACCTTATAAAAATGAGTGAATCAAATCCTACGCGATTGATAATCTACAAAGAAACATGCAGTAAAGCAAAACAAAAACATTAGTCGTAGAATCCAAACAAAAAGGAATTGTATGCAATTAATCATTCATTCGTTCATTCATTCATTTATTCATTCAAATGGACTGACTCACCTCTTCATCAGACATGTAAAAGCAAACCTTAATCCAACTAAATGTCCCATCCACAGGAAGTGGAGGAGGTACCAATTTAGGCAACCTATGTCTTCTCGGAGAAGCAAACAAGGGGGAAGTTTTCTGATTATGATAAAAACAAGATAAGAAAATAAGAAGGACACACGTCATGATTGTAAACAACATGACCAGGGTAGCAAACGACATGGAAGTTTCGCGGAAAACATTAATGTCTTGCACATAGTGTGGCAACAGGCCCAGTCGTCTTCTCCCCTCGTCTTGAACATGTTGTTGCGGTATAAATATATCTTGTTCCTCGTCTGCGGGGCCCAGCAAATATTCAATGATTGGCTCGACGGTGCGGAGAAACAAGGATTTCCGAAATTGATGAAAATCGACGACCCACTGTGGAAGAGGGACTGCAAGAAGGGAAGTTTGGGTCGCTGTCACCTGTGTAGAAGAAGCATAAGTAGTAGAACTCAGGTGAAACGAAGATAATGGTCCTACAGTAGGTATGGACATTTTCTCTTATGTTTAATAATATTGGGCGGCTTTCTTTCTTTTGCGTCTGTTTGTTTGTTTGTTTGTTTGTTTTATTATATATACAACAAGGCGGGACGGATGTTCGCTAGCTCACATACAGCAATTTGTAGCTTGAGTCAACAAAAAACTAACATGAGACATACCGTAGATGGCCCTGATGGCCTACTGTACAGTGCATTGAGGTTGGCTGAAACTACTTACTGTACGCGTGTAGTATTGTACATAAAATTTGTTTCTAGTTCATTTTTTTTATGTGCAGTTTTTCCTACTGTAGAATCGCATGTTGTACTGTAGGTAGTGAAAGGATCCGTGAGATCCAGATGAGACGAATTATATCAATGGCACAACTTTTCCACTAACTTCATTTCCACAACTATGATGGACCAGGTCATTCAATTGCAAATCAGATGAGAGTTGAACTCTATTGTTTATCATCTTGTGACAGCAATTGCTTATTGCATTCCTTGTCCGATAGTTTAAGTCTGTTTAGTACTAATTACTTTTCTTATTTTTGTACTTGCATGCATTTCAATTGCCGTTGCCACCTAGACCAATGTTGTATAGTTATATTTAGGTTCATTGGTTTCATTCTTTTTTGTATGTACTTTCTCATTGTTTGCTTGTAGTTGCTTCATAGCTAGCGGTAATATACTGCTATAAATCAGGAAATCTTTTTGAATTCTTGTCATAGTACTTGTGGATTCATTGATTCCCTGTACCAGTTCTGTTTGGTTTGGTTATTCTGTTAAGTTTCGACTTTGGACAGCAACACTTCAATTTTGTAGTTGTACTTTCATTGTTGCTGTTCGCTGCTGGAGCAGATTCTTCTTCACCAACAAATTAGATGTCAGTCAAGCTCTATTCCTCTTTCTCTTCTTCTTCTGGTCATTTTTGTTTCCTGAGCCAGTATTAGTTAATATTTAGTTCTGGTTATTTAGTTCTTGTTCTGTCACTGTTCTGTTTAGTTGGTAGTATTTAGATTTTTTGGTGATTTTGTCCTGTTGCATACATACTTTGTTTGGTTGATGGAATTGTTATTTCTTGACAGTTATGATATAAGTCTATATACGTTCTATTTCAATTGTTTGTCTTGTAGCTGTGGTTTAATTGCTGTCCCCTGGACCTGTTGTGGATTATTGCTGTCCCCTCATGCTGGACCGGTTGGTACTTTGGCTGGGGTACTGCAATTGTTATTGTTTTCTTGGTAGTAGCTCAGTAACATTGGATATGTAGGTACTAATAGTCGTTACATGTCAATGAACAACAATAGTAAAATAGTGACTTTTGTCTTAGTTTGTTTGGGTTGTGTTTGGCTTCTATTACTTTTGGGTGTGGTTGTTTGGTTTGTCTGTTTCATTGGTTCTTTGGTTGTTTATTTGTTTGCATTGATGGTTTGGTTCTGTTCAGTTGGTAGTATTCTGGTTTGCTATTGTAGGGTTGTTGGTATTTGTCTTGGTAAGGTGGGATTAGTATTGGGTGGTATCGTATATGGTATGTACCTACCTGGTACCCCTGGTACCCCGTACGTACCATACCAGAGAAGCATGGATGATTGTTGCATAGAGAATTACGACAGTAAGGTACAGCATGGGAAAGTACCATGGTTACTGGTTACTGTACATAATGATATACTGTACTGTAATGGCAATGCAGTAGTAGTGAGTAGCGATGTGAGGAACAATCTCTAGGCCTAGAGTAGGCTTATGTAGCCCTAGATTTTAGCCAGTACCAAGAACAATATTGGGCAAGGGCTTAAGTAGGGCTTAAGTAATGGGCCCTGAGATTGTTTTATTATATATATAGGATGTTTTTTGTTGAATATCATCAAGAAGAAAAAGTGTACTTGAAAAGTAAAAGGTGTAATTTTTATTCGTCCTCTGTACAAAACGACACTTTTGGGATTACAGTGTACGGTACACGTACTTTTACTTAGACAGTACTAGAGTAAATTTGTTGGGTTGGGTTATTGTGTGCGAATGTCCGTTGAACGTTGTACTACGTGTACAGTAGTACATTGTGGTACAGTAGGTGCTCTAGTTTACTCTACACAGTATGCCTCTCTCTATGCAAGTACACGTAGCTACCGGTACATATATACAGGACTAGACTTGCGCTACGTACTGAGTAGGTACGGTACATTGTTCTGTTCATCAGCCATCAATTTTTGTTGGACACAAAAAACAAAAACAAGGCCAGAGAGTTTTAGTGAAACCATCCATCATCATCATCCTCGTCACATTTCACACACAAAGCAAGTCAGCCAGCAAAACTTCATTAGTTCATTCACAAATTAAAGTCAGTACAATTTTTGGTTGGTTGGATACTAAAATGTCATCGTTAGCATTAGCGACTCATCCTCAGAAACCTTTGCATATTGGGATGATTGGAGCTGGTACGGTAGGAGGAGGAGTCTATGAAATTATAATGGGACGACTTCGGAGTCAACAACGTCAGTCAATGGACACGAATTCCTTGGCTCACCCGCCATGTTGTATCATCAGCAAAATATGCGTGAGAGATGTTCAAAAAGAAAGAAGTTTTTATATTGACACGGATGTGACAACTATCGTGACGGATATAAGTTCTATCATACATGACAAGGACATTGATATAGTGGTGGACGCAATAGGTGGTAATTCAGACTTGTCAAGAATGGTTGTATTTGAAAGTCTTCAAAATGGAAAGAGTGTGGTGAGTGCTAATATATCTTTCATTGTATGTTGTATGGATGAGATTAGGGAGACTGTTTTGAAAGTACAACAACAACAAAGACAACCACCACCATCATACCCTGGTAGGAACAGACCACCTCCTACATTTGCTTATGAAGCTGCAGTTTGTGGTGGTATACCAATTATACAGTCACTGCAAACTTCATTTGCAGGAGATATAATTCATGAAATAATGGGAATTTGCAATGGTACGACGAATTACATCCTATGCAAGATGGAGGAGGAAGGGGCAGATTACGAAGATGCATTAAGGGAAGCACAAGAACTGGGCTGTTCCGAGGCTGATATTTCCGCAGATTTGCAAGGATATGACGTGAGAGCCAAAATTGCAATTCTTTCAAAGCTGGCATTTGGAACTACAGTGGATATAGATTCCATCCCATGCATGGGAATAACAGAAATTTCAACGGTTGATTTTGAATATGCCAAACTTTTAGGATGTACCATCAAACTTATTGGAACAGCCGAGAGACTTTCTGATTTTGGTGAACACGATGGAGATCTTTCCGTGTACGTTGCACCCAAGCTTATACCAACGACTCATTTATTATCTACTACAAGAGGCGTTGAAAATACAATAGCAATCAAGAGTGCCAATCTTGGAGTGACATCTTACTCTGGACCAGGTACTGGAAGATTTCCAACTGCCAATTCGATAGTTTCAGATATCTGCCGTGTGGCAACCAACACTGCAAGTTTGGATCCATTTCCACTTTTGCGCAGCATTGGAATCGACAACGACTATTCTTCTGCCTTTTACATTCGAATCACATTCCACGACGAACTGGGAATCATCCGTCGAGTCGGCGAGCTTGCGGAAATTAATGGAGTGAGTATCTGCTCCATTCTACAAAATCCAATTAAAAATCGAATGAGTGCAGACTTTGTGGTGACGACAGAAGAATGCAAGTTGTCTCAAGTGGAACGAATGTGTCAAGACATTGGGAGGGAGGAATTTGCCCACAATATCCCAATATTTATGCCCATGTCTAGCGAATACGGTCGTTTATAGCGGTAGTATACATGTAAAAATAGAGAATAGTAGTATACAGTACAATCTTGACATATCATAAAACAAAGTCTCCTTTTTTACTATTTTTTTACTGCTGTAATAATGTACATGGGATCCGACCTTCCAGGATTGGGAGATACGTCCTTACAAGAAGGAGGCTCAAAAACACCTCCCGCATAATGAAAGAAACTTCCAGTGATAAATATATGCTCTAAATCATTGGTCCCAAGCCAAAGCTTCCAAGCCTTGGTGGGGAAGCATCGATTGCTAATGGATACAATACCCATCCCACCAGGTCTCAAAACTCTACCAATTTCAGAAAAGATTTCTCTAGGTTTGGTAAGATAATCCACACTTACAACGCATGTCACTTTGTCAAAAGATTCATCTTGGTATGGGAAATTTGGATCTTGATTCAAGTCCTGAACATTGAAAGATGACCTCAACTCGTATTGATTCATACCTAGACCAACAACGTTCCCTCCCTTCCAATCTTTGGGATAATGACTAATCCAAGAAGAACAAATATCCAAAACATCGTCACCATCCTGAAAGACAGAAGCATAGTATCCAGTAAGAGCTCCAATTGCAGCATCGTCAATGTGAGTCACAAGCCTTGGAGTACTGTAAAAGATGGAATCATTGCTTTCATCCATTCTGGTAAAATCAGAAGGTGAGTAGGGCCATTCAGGGGGCCATTTGGGGTTGGCAAGTACCTTTTCAGCTATCCTTTGTTGCTCCCCTGCCCGAAGGGACGTGTTACTACTATTACCAGTACTAATCCTAGTAGTAGTAGTGGTAGTAGTAGTAGGAAAAGGTACTACACCAACACGAGGACTCAAGAATCCCTGGCAAAAGTGCAGTTGGTTGAATTGCTGAGAAGTCAACAATACCAGTAGTACCGGAAGAGACGATGTTACAATATGCTTCATACACATTGTCTTCTTTTTTCTTAAATTTTAAGCAAGAGGAAGGAACGAAAAATAGAAAGATAAATCAATATTCAATATAAATCAACACAAAAAACACACAATGAGAGACTTTTCGACTTTTCTCTCTCTCCCTCATCCTCCTTCATCCGTCATTCATCCTTTGTATTCTTTACTACTGTACGCGTAATACAGTATATATTACAGCATGTACAGCACAGTAAAGCTCCATTGCAGAGTACTACAGTACCGTACCTGGTACCCGGGTACAATCCAAACAGGCAATGCGCAATGCATAATATTATGTTGTAGTGTACAGTAACAAGACACAAGACGACGGGAGACGAGAGACAATGGACAACTTAGAGAGAGAGACTGATGAGCTACAAAAACAAACAACAAACAGCAAACTAAAATAGGAAACAGGGACCACACCAAAATACAGCAGTCAACAAAGAGACAAAGAGATAAAAGTAAAGAGAATGGATCACCAACAGAAACAGACGGCACCAGAAGCATCCGAAAATGATTATCTACAAGGGCAGCATTCTCTATCCTTGTCGTTGAGCACCACTTCGGATTCTATACAAAAGACAAAGTCCAGTGATTCGTCGTCATCTCCGTCTTCGTCGTCTTCGTCTCGAGACATTTCGGATGTGGACAAAGAGGAACAAACTAAAGTAGAGGGAACACAAGGGGGAAAAGAAGAGGAGGGAGGGGTCGATAATTCCAAGATAGGGGAGTCCCACGTTCATGATCCTTTGATGGATGGCAATTATTCGACTGCGAATCATTATCAAGGGGCGCCATTTGAAATGAATTCGACGACAGTTCAGTCATCGTTTCATGAATTCTTTGAAACGCAGGAGAAATATTACAATGAACAATTGGATGACATGTCTGATGCTGAGCAAAAGAGACAATTGGATCAGCTTTTACGTGAAGAAGATAGTGACGGCGATGGTGACGATGTGGTTGATCGAGAAAAAGAAGAAGGAACAGAAAAAATAGGAAAGTTGGATCAAGATGTGCCATCTTTACCATTGGTGGACGTGTATTCTTCTTCCTCAGCTGATGGTGATGGTGATGATGATGATGATGACAATTCTTCTTCTTCTTCTTCAGAATCGTCCTCTTCCTCTGAAACTTCATTGTCAAATAATAATCATGACGATTCCATACTCCATGATGACATTGTTGTTGATGATGATAATGATGAACCAGAGAACAGAAAGGACTCATCTGATATTCAACCAATCCGGGAATCAAATGTTTTCAACACAGGAACAACCCTAAAAGCACCGTCACCAATGGAACTTGCCATCAGCACCTCAAAGTCAACAGAGAAGATTTCCGAATTTGATAGAGCCATGACAAATGTCATTCATTCTGGTAATGCTGCTGTGGCTCATCGAACTGTAAGCTACAGTGCATCACAGGATAAACAGGACATGCATCCCCATGTTTCTTCTCCTGCTGTCTCGCCATCTTCATCAGCTTCTTCGTCTTCTACAGCATCGAATACTATGCTTGTAGACCCTATAAACAATGCCAGAATGTCTACCAATCATCAGGGGGGGGATGCATCTCCTACCATTAGTGAAAGTGTGAGTACAATCCAACAAGTTCGTACTTTGGATGAAGATGATGGAGGTGTGGAAACGGCTCTTGAAATGTCATTGTCCCGTTCCAAGAGTCAAGATAAAGATAAATGGATGGCGGAAAGTCAAAATCATTCTAATGATGACAACAATGGTCAGTTATTATCCAAGGAACAGCAGACGAGTGCTTCAACAAAAGACACTGATGGAATCGTACGAGGAAATGTCGATTCCGTTGTTGTTAATATCAAGGGACAAATAATGGATAATGACAATCAAACCTATACCCAAACTGTGATTCCAACCAATCATACTACCGAGAATGAACATTCCACAGTCACTTCCTTGTCTCCGTCGGACGCAGGAACAAATGAAGTTCCCATCACTCATTCCTTATCTTTGGCACAGCAAATCAAACAATCTATTGACGAAACTCCGTCAAAACCACTTCCCAAGACAGTCAGGCCCCATCAGGATCCTCCTCCCGGTATCAGACCAAGTCGCGCTTATGGTACAGATCAGCTTCAAACGACCATCCGTCCGAAATTGAATGATCTGACGTCGCGTTCATTGCCCAATGTCATTGGAAGTATGAGAGATAAGATTGATAGTCTGTTTGAAAATGAAAGGCGGGATAAGACATCGTGGAAAGATGAAGATGAACAAACACGTCAAAAGAGGGATGATCTTAGAAGAGCGTTTCAACAAAGTGTAAATGCATCTGTGTTGGTAAGTCTTGCACATAAACGCTATGAGAGGCGAAGACTTGCTGCCATGGAGATTGAAAAGGTTGTGAGAGATCTCGTATACAAGAGGGATTTGGAACGTGTCAAGGGTATTTTACTCCTATTATCCGATGATTATGTCAGAAGCACGAATGAAGATGCAAGGAAGGGTGGGGTGGTTGCGATGGCTGCATGTGCCATTGGGTTAAAGAGGGCGCATGATATGCCTGGATTGGAAGAAAGAACAAATGAATGCACAGACTTGATCTTGGGAAGTGTGGTTCATGCGTGCCAGGATAATTCACAAAGAGTCAGGTACTATGCTACGGAATCGTTGTTCAATGTCATCAAGGTACTGAACACGTTAGCGCTCGAACACTTCTTTATTTTGTTTGAGATTTTGAGTTCACTATCAGCTGATGTAGATGTTGACGTGAGATCAGGAGCTGAGCTTCTTGACAAAAAGCTACAGAGTACTATAGTAGGAAGTATTAATGCGGGACAGTTCAATGCAGATACATGTATTCCTTTGTTTGTCAGATTTCTTCACATTCAAAATAAGCAGACTAAGAGATTGACTCTATCCTGGTTGCAGGCCTTTGCGGATCAGCTTATTGGAGCGCCGTTGCTGGAATTTTTACACCTTTTTCTCTATGACGTGTTTTCAATGCTAGCTGATCCAAGTTCCAATATTCACCAACCAGCTTTAACTTTTCTCAATTCAATGCTTCCAAAACTCTGGAACAAAAATGAGGATTTTGAGGATTCTGCGACACAGAATAAAGTCGACTTTGACAAAATTCTTCAAGCCCTTGTTACTGCCATGGAGCACCCCGATCCTTTTGTGAGGAAAGTCGCAATGTATTGGGTGTATAGAATAGTGGATGAACATATGGGAGGGAGTAAAACAGTTGAAAATACAGATGAAGGAAGTAGAAGAGCTTCAATTAAAACTTCCCAGTCCAACTTATACGCAGCTTCCGTTTCTGTTAGAAACGCTCTCGAGCATGTGCTTCCTGGTTTGCTACTTTCCATCGGAGATACATTTAAATCACGTGCAGCCGGTAAAGATATGTTTTTTCCAGACCAATCCACGCATTATCTTGCAGACCTAACAAACCGGTGCATACAAAAAAGTGTACGTGAAGAAGGAAGATTATATGTTTCTCATCTCAGTGGATTTGTTGTAGCACTACGAGAAGAGCTAGAGACGCCGGGGGGGCTCAGTAGTAAGAATCGATATGCGAAGGAACGTAAGCCATACCGCATGGATGTGAAGCCTGATGGTAGTGGCATTGAAAGTACTGGTTGGTTCCACAATAAAGATGAAGATGATGACCAAGATCGTATACATGAAAATATACTCTCAAGACTATGCGCGTTAGATTGGGTTGTACTACTTTTCCAGCATGTAGTCCCGGATACTCTGAAAGATGAGGTATGTGCGATCTCTTTTGTGCTAGCATTTGATTCTATGACATATTGCCATTCTCATTTTGTTTCTCAATGTAGTATGCCAACGAGTTCATAATGCCTATCATCCGCTTATTAGATGATGCTCCAGAAGTTATCACTCTAAAAAGTCTTGAAGTGTTATCAAAAATTACCGTGACAAAAAATTCCCGATTCGAAATGACTCCCTCATTATCAGCAACTTCAAGTAAAAATATGCTGTTTCAAAATACTAATAAAGATCTTGTGAATGAGGAAGCCGGCAATTTCCAAACCCATCCAATGACAGATGCTAATGCAACATATGCTTTGGGTGTACTTGATGCGGACGAAAAATGTCGGCTTTCTAGAAATAGAGAAGTATTTGCATCCCTCATCAACTCTCATGCTAAGCGACCATCAAGCTTGCCTTCATTACCTCGAATTGTGAAGCACATGTGTGCCTTGCAACCCCCTGAATTCGTATTCATTTCATTCGGTCTCGAGCTAGATGCTTTCGTGATGAATACAGTGTCGCATAGAGCTGAAACCGTAGCATCGGAAAGTAAGGATGATAGGACAATCCGCCATGAAGATATGATAGTGTTTAAAAATCTTCATTTTGCTTCAAACTTCGCCCAGGTGTTATCCAATGTTTTTCTAACGTGCAAAGAAACGGAACGTCTTCGAAATCTAGTCAAGGGGTCAATAGGGCATCGAGGAAACACCACGAGAGACGAGCGGAAAGTTCAATTTTTTCACATCTTGCTCAAAACTTTTGCTCATCACCCCGTTGCTGCCATTTCCTTCTGTCTCTGGTGTGGAGCGTTTCGAACAGCTGCCACTTATATTCATAAAATTGATCCATTAGATTTAGATCTAAGCTTCTTCATAGAACTTGATCAGCTTATTGAATTCATTGAACGTCCTCTTTTTCGTGATCTGCATTTGTCTATGTTGGATTGTGATGACAATCCAGCTCTTGAAGGTAGCGGGGCGATGCTGTATCGAGTGCTTAAATCAATTCTCATGCTACTACCTCAAAGTACTGCATATCGTATCCTTCAGCAACGTCTTCTATCTGTTGCTCGATTTCGACAGAGTGCTGTTTATTTGCAAGGAATGCCCAATGTTGAAATAAGAGGCACAAACACAGAAATTTTCGTCCATAGGATCCTGGAGGTTCGTAGGTTACACTGTGACGCAAAATGGAGATATATACGCTCTGAAAGCTTAGAGGTTTCTGGTGTACCAACTTACGAAGCCGTTGATAGTGATGCTGGTAGACGATCTTGGCTTGGTTATTCTAGCCAGCAAGAGGAAAGAAAAGGCAGAGATAAGATCAGAGAACATTTCAAAGTTACAAATGGAGGCGAAAGCTCTCTGGATGGGTACCAGGGGCTTCACAAAGTTGGACACCTTTCTCCCGACGCAAAAGATGAAATAGACATGGGAAAAGGTAGATATGAAAGTACTGTGAAGGATGCCTCTAAAGACATCGATAATCTCAAATGGAAGGAAGTATGGGCAGAAGGGAATGACGCCGAATGATGATATGGTTGAGAGTAATTATCTTTTTGGATTTGTGGAGGTAACGCGAGCTCCTTATGATATATTTCTCAAGACTAAAATCACATCAGCATGACTGGAAAAATTTAATTCGAGCGATGATCCAAAGCAGATACAATTATAGTAAGAACAATATGTTAAGGTTATTGCAAACATTTAGTTCCTTACAATCAATCAAACCATCGACACTGGTCAACAGACACAAGATTCTTTCGCCTTCGTTATGTTAAGCGGTTAGGAGCAACGATATCATAACGTGTTACAGACTCATTTTTACCCACCATCTCTCATCTCTTATGATTCTGTGGGCCATGGACTGTTATTGATACAATCATGAGGCTTTTTCTTCTTTATCAACTCTGTCTGATGAATACTCTACTTTCGATATTCTGACGCATAAAAACAAAATGTCTACTCGTATTTTTTACACCCTGTAAGCTTCAATGGCACTCACTCTTTCAGTAGCCCAGATGTGGAAGTTCGGTCACTGACACCCTTCCTTTTAACTTCAAAAAACGTTGCTGGTTGAACCATAGACAGAGTAGAAAACAAAGGTGTAGCCTTGTTGATGGTACTTGACTTGTGACTTCTACCAGATTTCATACTCATACTGTTTGATGACGACATGTATGAATTTCTAAGAGCAGTTCCAAAGGATGAGCTCGACCTCGGTGTTGCCTTGGGGGTTGCCTTGGGAGTCGTCTTAGAAAGAAAACCTTTGGATTTGCTCGGAGCTGCTCTTTCCAGCAATAAACGGGCTGCAGGAGTAAGTGATGTTCGTCCTATCACGGTAGCATTCTTACTGTTACTCCTGTTTTGTATTCCTTGAACTTCTCGCTCGCCATGCGTTACTTTATTACTTGACTGGTGGTAACACTCGGCTCGTTTAGACAACAGCACCTCAGCCTTTTTTGCAGCTATTTCTTTCTCATTTTCTTGCGGTAATTGAAAGCTATTAGGAATAATCAATTTTTGATCACCGTCGGCCAGTGTTGGTTGAGATGTTTCGTTTTTTTCATCCCCTAATACCAATGCCAGCGGGGTAGAAGCTACGCGGCCCCAAGTAACGAGAGGGGAATCATCATCTCTACCAGGTATGATTGTTGGCGTCATTGCAACAAATGTGTTTCTACTTCGTTCTTTGTGATTGATTCTCTTTTCTCTTTCCAAGGAGATCGATGCAGGAGTTGCATCTAAATCAGTCGTAGTTGAAGCATCCGTTTCGTATTCAAGTTGACTCGTCTCATTTGATCCAATTTCAATGCTTTTGCTGCAGCTAGGTACAGCTAAATGAGAAGAACTTTGATAATCGAATCTTGTATTAGAGGGAACAATCATTTTTTCAATCGAATTCGGATCATATTTAGGATTCACTTTGTATTCTACAAGGCAGTCACTCTTCCCTTCAAGGGCATTTATACAGAGGGAATCTGTCACAGGAATGATCGATGACGACTTGTTAATAGACATAGGTGGTGGCATCATCTTGGAATCATCCAACGTTGAGTTTTGTGGACCAAATTCAATTTTCTCGTGGACATCATTACCTAGTGTGGAATGTTCGAGATGGTTAGGAGTAAAAAAGAGTGCATTTCGGGTTGTTCTACTTTCCCCATGCGTATTTGTCCCAGAACTTTGTATTCTCTCGACGGGTGCATTGAAGTAGTCCGAGGCCAACAAAGGTGTATTGCACAAATTCAATTGTCGTCTATCTTTTGTAATATTGCTGGTTTCATCCAGGTTGTCAACACTGTTATTTGTCAACAAAACTCCCAGTTTCTTAAAATTTTCACCTTTTGTTTGATAAATTAGATTCATTCTCTGCCCTTTTTTAGATATTTCTCGCCTCATGTTTTCTTCAAACTCAGCGTTATCTTCACTTGTCACTCTCTGGTGAAATCCATCGATAGATTCTCTGTCCAGTGGCCTCGCTCTCTTTCTTATCCCGCCATGGTGCAAAGCGATGATTTCTTCTGTCTCTTCGAGTTGGTTCAATAGCTCTTCCCTCGCTTCAACTTGACGCGCACCACGACGTATTTCAATAACAGATGATACATCTCCTTCGAATCGCTTTTGCAAAATTGCCGCATCACGATTGAGAGCTGGAAGAGCAGGAAAATAGTCCCTAGTAATAATCGAAGTCAGAGTACCCGTATAGTCTTCCTCACTTAACACCAACCTTCGCTGTTTAGAGCCATGATTCCCACCACTATTAGAACATAGCACTACTTTTGAGTCCGAATCCTCTTCTAAACGAGTCCTTGTATTCATGATTATTCGGAGATAGACCGTTTGTTATTCTGTTCAATGCATGGACATACTATCTCCAGGTGATAATTTTAGACACGAACGAAGCATCGAGTGAAGGTTTTTACTATACACAACAGTAGTGTACCGTAGACATGTGAAGTACAACAGGGTACAGTGTACAGTAGTAGGTAAAGATGAGAAACACTGAACACTACCACTATCTTGTGTTGAAAAGAGCCAACGGAACTTTATGTCGATGTTCATCTTAATTAATTAAAATTGCCTCAACATAAGAAACTCTATATGATCATAATTTACCTAAACTCTCCTATTACTTAGCAGAATATGTGACTTTCAGTGACCTCGAAGAATGGTACCATCTTGAAGAAACTTTTCAGCTTCTTGTGAATTAGACTCTCCAGCGATAGTGTTCCCTAACGTACAGACTTCATCTGGTACCATGATTGAATCCATGGACTGAAACCGTTCTCTCTTGAAAGCCCCTTGTCTACTATAAACCCTTCTATTAACTTTGGAGCATAAGCCCCTTCCTTCAATCTCAGCCCTCTCACACGCACTTGCATGAAAGTAAGGAAGTCCTCTATCGAACATTAACAATTCTCCACGCTTCATCTCCACCCACTTCTCGTTATCTGTCAGCGGCTTCGTCGTGATAACTGCCACCCTATCATTATCTGTCGTTACAGTAGAGAAATCAACGTGGTAATCCATATCGACTAAATTTGCCTTCGTGAAAGGTGGCTGACGAATTGTATAGTAGAGGCCATTCCAGACCTTTGATCCAGGTCGCGATCCCGGCCATGAATAGGCAAGTAATGTGAATTCCCCGCACCCTATTTTCATTTATACAAAGATAGTTAAGTCCAATAAAACAAAAGTCAAGTTAGTGATGTGGCTGGTGGTTTCAAGGCACAAAAATATTCCATTGTACTAGAAACGCGATTGGATTTCATGGCTCCAAAGATATATTCATCCGAGAATAAGAATTTCACTCACTCACTCACCTAATAAAAAGTTCAGTATTGCAGTATCTTCCTCTCCAGATATAACTTCGTCACAAAGCTCTTGAACAGTTTTGTAAAGTTCTGGTAGAGTCGGTGGAGACGCATATTCGGCCCTGAGTGCATTCAGAATGGCACAAAAGAGTGATTCAGAATCTGTATCTCCAACCGGATGAAAGGTACGATCTTCTGCCCTTGTCTTTCCAAGCAAAGGATGTTCTGTAAAGTCTAATGTGCTACTAAATTTCGGGACATCTCCATTGTGACAAAAACAGAATTGAATTCCCCATAGCTCACGCTGGAAGGGGTGAACATTGGCCAAATCACCTTTATGGCCTTGTGTCGCATAACGAATGTGGCTAATCATATTCAGCGTTTTGATAGGATAATTACTGACTAGCTCAGCCAGTGGAGATTCTGCAGCGGGAAGTGTGTCTGTAAACGTCCGAAGACCTCGTCCCTCGTATATGCTGAGTCCCCATCCATCGCAATGCTTATCGGAATGCCCCCCTCGCATTCGAAACCCAGAAAATGAAAAACAAAAATCCGTTTTTTGAGCACAATTCATTCCAAGAAGCTGACACATGATTTAAGTCCTTCCTTTATTCAAACGAACGGGTTCCCTTGCACTTGAGATTATGATTAAGTTATTCTGATAGAACGCGACGAATGAATGTATGTCTTTGACTGAATGACTGACTGAAAGGAACCTCTGCACTTGTATCTTCGTTCAAGGCTTAAGGCTTCCTTGAGCAGCTGAAGAAAAAGCACAAGTTCTTACCCCGGAAAGAATTTTGTGTGCGTTTACATAGAGCAAGTGCCAATTGCAGAGTATTCCTGCATGCGGAACGAATTTGCAACTGGAATGTCCGCGTAAATACCTACGCACGCTGCCGGGGACAAGTACTTGTACACACAGTACAAAAACTTACGCGCGCTACGTACGGTGATGTGTGATGTCAAGAGAATAGGGGTGGTAGAGGGTACCCAGGTACTACCATACATACAACCCCGTGTACACTTTGCAAATAGCCCACTTCAACTTCACTCCCTATTCCACGCGGACAAATCAATCCCACCCGTGTCCATCCATATCTGTTATCTGTTCCTCCCGTGCAGGAGGTTCGTTAGTCGTTTGCTTGTGAGCTTTTCAGCTCTGAGGAAGTGCTCAACGACTATTAATTTTCATGAAACCATGAGTTCTCGAAGGATTAAAACACAGCGTAAGACAGACCTTCGGAGAAAGAATCTAGGTTTGTTGGATGGCAGCATAAACGTTGATGGGGCAGAAGACGGTTTTGGTAGCAGCAAGCCCAATAAAATTCTGTTTGGTGACGACTTTGTCGCATCGGATTACGAATCTGAACAAGATGGCAGTAAGGAAAAAGAGGGCACTAATAGTTTCCATCAAGAATCATTTTCTGATGACGAAGTCGAACAAGTGTCCGCATCGACGGCAACGAAGCAGGCGATGGAACTGTTGGCTGCAGAGCGTAAAACTAGAAGAGAGGAAAATGCATTGGTGTCGAAGCGTAAAAGGAAAGCCAAGGAGTCTTTAACATCTGACAACAAACAAGAAAAAGGAACAGGCGGCGATGACGACGAAGAAGATGATCAAATTCTGGACGACGATTTTTTTGCTTTGGTGGACGAGGAGAGAAAGACCGAGGCCGAGTTGAAAAAGTTACGAAGAAAAAAGAATTCCAAAAAAGTGGGTAGGCATACAACCTTCGTGTCTGATGCTGATCATGATGATGTTGAAGGATCAATTGTGCGTCCAATGGATGCCGATCATGGAATACAGGTAGTTGTATTGCCTGACTCGAGTGCAGAGGATGGACTTCAGGATAAGGTACAAAAGGAGAAATATCTTGAATCGTTGACTGCTAGTCTGGGGACCGAACCGTCAAAGACTGCACTGCTTTATTGTCGAGGTAGTCAAGCGCTTCAAAATTCAAACTTAGCTGAGAAAGGATTTGAAGTCAAAAGGTCAAGGAAAATGAAGTGCAGTTTAGCTAGGGGTCGGCCCTCTGGTATCTTCAAAGTTGCCTCTGGAAAATAATGATACATTAATTTGACCATGCTTCAAATTTGGTGTGGAAAGAAAGTTTACATATGCTTAACGATTAAACTATTCAAGCAAAGTCTGTCACAGATACCATCAGTCCGTCACTTTTGAAACTAGATTCTTTCAATCGCTCGCTGGCTTCACTTTTGGTGTAGCCCCGTAACCTGATTGCCAACACGTTCGATAATATAGCGATGCTTTGAAGCCAAATTCCGAGTGCCCAGAATCCAAAATTTATCTGAGAGAAACCTCCGAGCATTGTTTCGCAAATTTCATCCCGCACTTGTTTGTATCCATCAGCGACAAACGTGATGTTCATATTGCAGAGGAAAATTCTTACTTGTTCCATAGCATCTCCTACAGTTGTGTTTGCAATATTAATGAGATTACCAGCCGTCTCCGTGATGTTATCCCCATAGGAAGAAACCAATCCCAAGACCGTTTCCTGATTTCCTCTTGATTGGAATTCAACTGTTGGACATGTTAGGTCTTGTGGACAGATAGCACCCAAGTTTGCACTCATTCTATTTGCATCATGCCATTTTTCAAAAGACATTCTGATAGTCTGCGAAGCAGCTTCGCAAACGGCTTCCCGTTTACAGTTTGTACCAGTGTTACAGGAGTCCTCTATTTGTCTCGAGCAATCTTCATTCAAGCAGCAGTCTCCTGTGGATGAATCACATTTACCGGCAATGGAATAAAGTCGATTAATATATTCTTCGGGGGATTCATTGCCAATTCTTTCTTCACTTGCAGGGAGTCCAGTCATATTGAGACTCCATGAAGTAATCATCGAGCTACGATTCCAAGGTTCCAAGAAATCATCTTCTTTCCAAAGATACGAAAATTCACAGATTCCTGGAATTCCAACGTCGAATATACTAGATAAGGCCAAGAACGATGTAGCTTTTACATTATCAACAACAGATGTTTGAATATCCTTCAAAGGGGAAAGAACGAGATCAAATTGTTCTGTAATATTCACATTTTCAATTTGAGAGAGGCCTTCGTTCAACTTATTCTCAAAATCAATTCTATCTGTTAGATTAAAAGCAACAGCTAGATTACTACCTGAAAATATAGCAGTGGCTCCTTTTGCTAACGTCTCTCCTAAAACAGGCTCGAAGTCATTCACAACCAGTGCACTGATCTCACAGGCGTCATGCCAAACAAGGGATGCAAACAAAGTTAAAGAGGCAAGGACAAGACAAGCAGTTCCCAGCAGTGCGCTGAATATCCCAGCAAGGTTTGTCATGGTAGCAAGCCTCGATTCTTTGCTCCTCTTCGAGGCTATAATACCTACTAGTCCAACAAGGCAAATCGTCCCACCAATGACAAAACAACTCAAAATTGCTGCTTGCCTTAATGGTCTTGTCTCGAACTCTTCACCTTCATATTTAGCTACGTCATTTTCCCATACATTGATGTTTTCGACAAAGGAATCAATTTGAGAAACCACACCACTGAGTGTGGAATTGATCAAGTTACTACCATCATAAATATCGCTTTCCAATGTATCTAACATGCCCTGAATCTGGTCCACCACTGGCTCCACATTGGCAACGAATGCATTTTTCACGTCTATCAAAGCACCCTCATTACCGTCCAATCCCAAAACGTGGAGAGAGAGGAGATCACCGAAGGACTGAATAATTCTGTTTGCAGTAACACGTACATATTCGGTTCCATCAATTATATTAAATGCATCAATAGCAGCACTGGTGACAATACTTGTGAGCGTTTGTAAAGGCAAGCTTGATTCATTGAGGAACGATCCTGCATTTTCCAGTAATAATGAAACATACGCGAAGCAAGATGTCGCAGCGTCATTAATATCATGGTTCCCAATCAAAGCGATAAAACCAGAAATCATTAAACCTAAGAAACTCCCAATGTACAGAAAGGTAGGAATTATCCACTGGAAACATACATTATATCCCTCTTCTTTTGGGATCGGTGAACAAGGTTTACAGAGTGCACAGGATCTCCACAAGCAACAGCAACAATAGCGCAAAGCAAAATAAATCAACCACAACAGAAAAATAGCAGCCGAAACACTTATTCCTATAATAGTGGGTAAAGCAAGGTTGCCTGCATACGACCCCTTTGTCAGCCCAATCAATTGTTCTTTGGCTTTGCTGTATTGATCTTTCGTAAAGCGCGATTTACGGACCTCTCCACTTGAAACTTTATCCCAAAAACAACTTGATGTACGCTCACAAAAACCGATATCACAACTGTATCCAGCAGCAATGATACACTCATTATTCCAGTTCTTAGCTGCGAACTCAGAAGATTCAGGTACACATCGGTTTTGTTCCTCTTGTTCAACGTCGCAGCTGTACATGATCATTTTATTTAATACATCTTGATAATATTCTTTCTTTTTTCTCCTGATCGCACCGAGAAACGCTCGTGCCTGACGACCAACACTCAAAAAGGCGTAAGGACTTTCTTGAATTTCAAGGTCACTTGGAGCATTAAAACTTTCAATTGTATTAGGAGGACATTGAAGCTGTAATTCTCTCTCGATTGGGAACACTGCTGATGCAGTGACAAATTGAAAGAGAGTGAACACCTCGAAAGAAATCCTCTTGAGTTTCCTCCACTTCATTTTTTTTGGATTTTGGGGTGAAAGCTTTCACTATTGGCAAAATCCAAGACGCGAACTGATTCAAACTATGAAAAATTATACATGTACAAAATGTGACGTGTGATTCAAATGTTTTTTAGAAAAGAGGAAACGATACACGAATCTTAATTAGTCGTCGAAACAGTCTAAAAATACCATCAAAGACGTCTTTCATGCACCGGACCCAACCCAACTTACTAGATATATATTACTTACGTACTGCACACGTCACATTACCTCTCACTATGTAATGGCTAATGGTTGCTTTGTTGAACCTTTGCACGTATTATTTCTTCAAGTTTTTCCGTCTCGGCGATGAAAGCACGGAGCCCTTCTGCCAACTTGTCATTTCCACAACCATCCATGTTCAGTAGATAGCGAAATTCCTTTTCATGTAACATTCCGTTGCCCAGCTCCTTTTCATCGCAGGATTTAGCGGTCCCTGGATCAAGAACTTGAGGAACATTTTCGTCACTGTCTTCTAACTTTTTCAGCAGTGGGGCAGGGATAGTCATACGATCTGTCCCCGCAAGAGCTAGAATTTCATCTGTCTCGTAACCTGGACCTCTGCTAGGCCTCCAAGAAGCAGGCATACAGATGGTATCATGACCAAACTTTTTATAATAGTTGTAAATCTTTTTACACATGACAACACCTTCATCATTTTCCGGCTCAGTGGGTTCCGTCCGCCCTTCTTTGGCTTTGTACCAATCCAATACTCTTCCAGGAAATGGAGAAATGAGATGAGCTCCTCGTTGAGCACATGCAACAGCTTGGACAAAGGAAAAAATGAGAGTCAAGTTGCATTGAATTCCTTCCTTTTCCAAAATCTCAGCTGCTAGGATTGACTCCCATGTTGCAGGCAGCTTGATCAATATTCGTTCTTTAGGAATTCCTTTTTCCTCGTACATGGAAATAATTCTACGACCTCTGCTAACACTGGCTTCAGTATCAAATGCAAGTTTAGGATTCACTTCCGTTGATATATATCCCTTCACAATTGACGCAATGGAAGCCCCTAGATTGACCGCCAGAGCATCAATAGCAAGTGCGATTATTTCACTTTCGTCCTTTTCACCGGACGAAAGGGCAAACGCTACGGCATCGTCGACAAGTTTTGGGTCTCCAGAGCTTCCTGCCTGTGATACAAAGAGAGGATTAGTTGTAGCATCTGTAATGAAACCGGTCTTTGCATACTTCTCAATCACTTTGATGTCACCACTATCGATTGAAAGTGTTGTCATTTTGGAAAGCTGCTCCAGTTGAGACGCCTTCAAAGCTGTCTTCCCCATGGCTGGGCCAGCAGAAAGTTGTGTCATCGTAAAGCCATTGGCACAATTCATGGCACACGACAAAAATGCAACTGCTGATAATCTCATGGTATCAATTTACTTATTACAGACACGAAACCTCAATTTATTTTACTGATTGGACCAGTCTCAATTTTTTACTCCTGACGATCCGACGACACACACACAAAGTCAAAGTGCAAAAGAGTACAATCATCTTGTCACTCACTCATTACTCATTTTACGCATATCAGTTATCAGTGTATGCGGAGAGATTCCATTTTATTATTATCCAGGTAGGAAAGAGATTCGTGCTGTAGTGCGTCACTGTTACAGTGCTAACACTGTACTGTACTACCTGGTACTAAGTGATAAATAATAAATACCCCCTGGTTGGCACAATAAACAATACACGTAATACACTCTTTCTACTTTCGTACGTAGTTTGTACCTTCACCTTCATTATAGTACGTACCAAGCGCTGTTCTTTGTATGATCATTCGTGCTGTACAGGACAGGTCTCCAACGTAAAGTAGAACAGAGTAGTCCTGTCCCAACGGCCTCCAACGTACAGTAGAGTAGGAACCCGTACGAAAAGTATTCTCTACGCACAGTAGATGCTGGACTGTACAGTAAATCGCAAAAAATGTGCGTAACGCTACACGTAGTGTATGCATAGGACCGCCATAGATGCAATTACGTTGCGCGACTACCCGTACGTCCCATACAACCACACACTCTATTATTTTTTACAGTAGGAAAGAAGAACCCAGCATCCATCAAGCAGGCAGCAAGCAGAAGCAAATCTTCTCTCACAACCACATACAGTCCTGCATTTGAACAAAACGACACAACAGTCTCGACAAAAATTTTGAAAATGGTTTGCAAGTTCTCTGATATCGCCAAGGCTCCCACCGGTAAGAATCAAGAAACTACTGTATTCGATCTCCCAACGTCCATACATGAATAACGATTCATCTAGTTCATAAAAGCACCACACTCCTTTTGCATTTTTCTGTTTTGTTTCTTCCGCTCGACGTTGGTTATTTAAGGATGTTCGATGCTTGCGTATGCCCCACCGTTGAAATATACGGTACTGCGAATCCGTCACAGCCACTTTATCCACTATCAGTACATAAGTACCGGCGGAACTGCAGTACAGTTTTCCGTTGCTCCTCTGGTGCCGAAGCTCTTCGAGTTTTTTCAAACTTTGAAAAAAGAAAATAAAAAATACAATTGCACAACGCTTGCAATTGTGAGAGATGATAGAATCCATGCCTTGCAGTAATATCGCGTGTGAATTTTAAATTTCAGCATGATGTATTGATGATCTACTTTTCTCTCGCTCATCCTTTTGTTGCTTGCTTGCCTCCTTGTTTCACATAGACCTCTTGAATGATGACTACACTAACAAGGTGAGTCTCAAATGCAAAAAGAACGCTGGACCCGTTGCCGTGACTATCGACACTACGCGTGGTGCCGGAGGAGCCCTCAGTTCCAAGGTAGGAACCAAATTTTCCTACGCTGGACTCTCTTTTGACAAGGCTCAACTCGAGGCCAATGGAAGCCAGACTCTTGAGACATCCCTGTCTCCTGTTCCTGGACTTGAACTCTCTTTTAAGGGAGGTAAGGGAGCCGATATTGGCGCCACTTACAAAGCTGGCAACTTTTGCGGAACTGCAAGTGTTGATGTCAAGGATTTGTCCAAGGTGTCGTCTTCTGCATGCATGGGATTTGCAGGTGGTATTGCTATGGGAGGAGATGTCACTTACAGCCTCAAGGACAGTTCACTTTCAGGATTTAACGTGGGAGCTTCTTACAGTCAGGGACCTCTTTTTGCATCCCTCACGACTGGAGGAAAGATGTCGACGATGAATGTCAGCATGATGTACAAGGTCAACTCAGATCTCTCGATTGCAAGCAGTACCACCCACTCTGCTAGCAAACGTTGCGATGTTGTTGCAGTTGGAGGAATTTACAAGTCTTCTTTTGGAGACGTCAAGGCAAAAGTTGGCTCCAATGGAGTCATTTCTGCGTCTCTTATTAAGAACGTTGCACCAAAGGTGAAGCTTACTGCCTCTGGATCCATGTCTGGGACCGATACCAGTACTTTCAAGTATGGACTTGGAATTGCCATGTGAGCACGATGCAAACCAACAATTTTATCACATAATCGTATCGTAAACATATAATGATGAATAAATAAATGTCGTGTATTCACTGTCACTTAGCCTAGTAGGGTGTGTTGCTTTGATTAACTTATTTTTGGACTCTATGCAACTAAAACCTGTAATAACCATCAACCGCCCTACCGTAACTACAGCAATGTAGTATTCTGTGGTGCACCCGTCTCTCGTCTCTCGTCATACAGTACAGTACATGAGTAAATGCACACACACTTCAAACACCACAAAACAGTTGAAGAGAGCAGAAAATAGAAAACTATCGAATTACTGTATTTATTTGCTTTTTGTTTACGAGACTTCTTTCAACACTAGCAGTTGCGAAACATACGAATCACTCATGGACCATGAGTAACCCTGATACTGCAAACAACGCCAGCGCCCAGGCCCCACAGGAGGTCCTTCTTCGCAAACAACTGTACTCTTTTAATAAAAAGATATCCAAACGCGAACCTTTGGATCCAAGTTACAAGTTTTTAATCACACAAAATACAAAGGTCAAAGCACCCAATATTCATTCGGATAAAATGTACCGTAATTTTACAGCGGATCTTCGAGAGAAAGTTGAGAGCTACATGGGAAAATATGGATCAGAAAATCCCGCCATGGACGGTAGAAAAGCTAAAATTGGGAATAATAGGGCAGATTTGGATGTTGACAGGATGAAGAATGCATTCAAGTTGAAAGAGTGTAAGACATTTGAACAGGAAGCTTTCATAGAGGCAGAACTCGAGGCTACAAGGGCCAAAAGGCTCAGGTGTAGTTTAATAAATGAAGGAACTAGGAGAACATGGCTAGAGGCGATGGCTTTGGGACTACAAGAGCGCGAAAGGAAGAAGCAGAGGAGAGATGGGAAGCTCCTCGCGGCTGTACGTCAAAAGATGTTGGAGGCAGAAAAAATGAGCTTGGAAAAAAAGAAGGCAATGGTTACAGATGAAATAGAAGCTGCTGCGATCGAAGAAAAACTTCGACAAAAGGAAGAAGAAGCCAAGAAAGTAAAAGAAAAACAAATGGAAGAAGAAAATCGACTACATGAAATAAGAGAAGCTAAAAAACGTGAACAAGAACGTCAACAAGAGAGGGAACGGCAACGTGAAGAGGAAAGGGAACGTCTAAGGCTCGAGCAAGAAAGGGAAGAAAGGATGAGAAAGGCCAGGCGGCTAGAAACTCCACAACAGGCTCTGCATCGAATATATGAACCTATTTTTCAAACTCTATGGGACATGGAATTTTTTGATGGAACTAATCCATTTAGAATTGTTATCACAAAGGAAAATTGCGACTTTATGGGGGCACCAGGCTATTGCGATGTGGTGAAAAAACCCATGAACCTCACATGGGTGAGAGAAAAAGTCACGGGTTTCAAGTACGAAACTTTGCAAGAATTCTTTCAAGACATTGAGCTTATTATTTCAAATGCACTGTTATACAATTCCGACCCAAACAATCCTTATCATATAGCAGCAAACGTCATGAAGAATAAATATATCAAACTGAGAAAAAATGTTTTGCTGAAGTTACAGGAACAGCATCAGTTTTGACCCTTCAGTCATGTCGGCCAGTCTTTGCATTGTATTACTTGGAGGAAGAGACAAAGTAAAGTACTAACTAATGTCTAAGTTAAATATTTTTATAATGATTTTTGTAAATATATACACTAATCCAGTCTCCCGTTTAGATTTGCGTTTGGACCCCTTGTACCGACCGGGTACCCCGGCGGGGTACAAGGGTACGAACCAGTGTACCGGTACCGTAGTGAAAAGTGATATCGCCAAATCACGCGGCACAGAATCGCACCGGTACGTGACAACGGTCGTAGTATGCAAACTCTACGCCAACGCCAGAAAGAGGCCTTTGCAAAATGATGGAATAACAGAC